>NW_019059934.1:190110-219025 GCF_000696155.1 Zootermopsis nevadensis
GACGTCGTAACAGATTTATTAATCATGCCCTTATAAATAGGCTACCTGCAGTACTCGTTTTTCGTCTGTGAATTTTTTTTCCAAATAAAGTATACTTAAACCTCAATTTCTGTCTTGCGTGTCATTAATAAACTGTTACTAAATGCGTCTTACTGCGTTATTAATTAGTCTCGGAACGTTATTATAAAGTAGTTATCACTCATTCCTTGTGTTCGTGTTCGATATGTCGCGAGTTTGGGTCTCTTTCGATAAATCAGCTACGCTGAACTGAATTCTTTCATGGTCTAACTCAGTCCCTCCAGTCAAATTAGGTGTTATACCTTAGAGTCAAGCAAAAGCCGCTTTCTCGTGGATCTACTCTTTACAATTAATTATTCACTAGTAACCCGATCATTCGAGACAACAGAATTTTAGCAAGAGAATGTTTCGCTAAATAAAAATGGATGACATAAATTCTGTATGTACGTTTAACACATTTAATAACAATTCGAATAACAGCGCACTTTGACTTCTTAACTAGCATATATGTTAGTGAATTGTAATAAACGAGTATTAAGTTATTCGAACTTGTCATTAAATTGAAATTCTAGAAAATAAAGGTTGTGACGACATATTGTGCTAATATTTACGAACGGCTGTCGATATAGATCTCTTTATGCATTATTGATATTTTATATAATCTTCTACGAACCACCAGGCGGACAGGGCAGAAGAAAATGGTGTGATAATGGTTTTATGCTGTATATAAAAGGGCGAACGGAGCTTGTAGACTGGGTAAATCCAGGTTACTGGCAGGTTTATCATGTCGGTGCACATTTTGTATATGCGCTTACTTGTATACCGCAAGAAGTCGATGTAATGCGGGCCAGCTTTGTGTTACTATAAGAGAACACAATATATATTAATAGTGGGAGGATAAGACAGAGAGGGATTATGACGGAAAGCAAGAAATAAAGGTAGAGACACAAGAGGAGAGGTATAGACGGGTGTACAAATCATTTCCACCAAAAACTTTAGTGCTTAATATCAATTGTCTGCTAGGTAATTTTCAGTCTCCGAACTAGTACCTCCACCGCGTATAAAACATGACTTCAGATATTTTAGTTTGGAGTGATGCATGGGGCGAGTTAAATGGCCGACCAGTGGTCTACCTCTGTAGATCTACACTCAGTAATTGACTATGGATCGGTTGATTGATTAGGAAACATGAGAAATAAAAAATGGTATTAGCTTCAGAACGAAACTAAATAATTGCACAAGCTTTGCCGCAGTTTATAGCCAGAGTACACGCGTTAATTACTGGCATACTTTTTAGGATAACTGCAAATTGGTTATACACTTTCCACATGGAAACCATGATTACGAACATTTATCCTCTAAATTTTATTTTAGTGATTATATAAATTCATTTTTTGTGGATACACACTCTGTAAGCTAGGGCGTAGCTGCACTCATTCGTAGTAAAGTCAAGTTACTACGAATTACTCTGTGAACTATAAGTTTACTATGAATAATGTAACTTTACAAACGTATGAAATATGTTTGTCCTGAGATGTATAATTATACCATTGTGTGCCTCCATGTAGTTGTGTCTGAGATACACCAAACTAAATGACGTAAGAATCACTAAGCGAATCGTTTCGGTACTTCGATTACCATAAGAGACTGGGAGCTTCTTCTCCAGTAGACGCAACTATTCCCCAACTCCCGTATAACCTGCCTGTCGTCTGATTGGAATTCCAATAAACATACGCCGTCTATTGACTCGAAAAGAGACGTCGATTGTGTGAAGTACTCTCGAATAGCTCTGCCATCTGCACGCAACGAGCTGCTATATTTCCTGAGCAGATTACTTGTCTGTTCATTGAATTAATTGGCCCTACTCACAAATCAAGGAAGCACTCAGAATCTTCTTCTTAGTGTGCAGTTTAACTAAGACCTTACAAGCAGTGAACATTTGTGACGTCCTGATGCGTTCGCAGATCTTTATCGGGAAGACCACTTTACTTCTCGTCTTGAAGATGGCAGTTTAGGAGTATGTCTGACTCAGTCACAGTCTGGTAGCAGAACACGAAGCTTGTGCACCGGTGATACTAAAGCCCGTCTTTAGAAATGGTCTTGAGTCACTTCCACGCAACTAGGATTTATTGATTCCCCTTGCCAGTCTTCCAACTGCCCGGTTTTCATATAATTTACCACAAGAAAATTCTATCACTTCTTGTCTCTCTTGCCCGAGCTATACGTCACAACGCTGTAGTCTCGTGTAATTTACCTTTCGTGTATAAATAAGGGATTTCAGAAACGGGGATGTATTAGGTAAGAAATATACGTTCCTTAATTATTGTCACAGCAGAAAGTTTAGATGGTACTATTTAAAGGTGTACATGCGATCCACAGAAGTTAGTGAGATACTTTTCTAAGCCGACAGGTCATGATTGCCATTCACTGAATCCTGTTATATTTTCACAGCTCTGAGATTGCAATTTTAAGGCCTATAACGTGCTTTCGTCTCCCTCCATATATTTGTAGCTATATTGTTAGAGCTTTTGTCCTTAGGCGTACTGGATTTTGACTGAAATCTGGCTTCTTATAGTATGTAATGAAGATCTTGCCACCAAGTGGAATAATTCCGTGTTGTTAATTCTCTCGTCCCAGAGAAACACTTGACTGCTGTAGAGAAGGAGAAAGTTGTAGAGGACTGTCTGTAAGAGATTCCACGTGCAGTTCATATTATTATGAAAGTAAATACGCCATTAAATTCCTCTAGAAAATGCTAATGAAATGTTCGCCGGCAGATATGGCAGCAGTCCCGAATGTAATGTACCGCAGAGGTCTGAGGTTTGAAAAGGAAATAAATCCTTTGCTCGTGCATTTGACTCAGTGCTTGAATCTTCGAGCAAATGGTTGGTTAAGAAAGATTAATTTCTGAGAAGATTTATTTTCTTTCTGTGTTACACGGCTCTTTCATTCCCAGTATTTTTTTAGAATTTCTGAAGATAAATTAATGCCGTTCAACATTCAGACCAAATGGCTAGCCTGTGTCCATTAAATATCCTATGCAGTCATCACTTTGTAGATCATAATAAAGTAATTATTTAGGATTATATTTTCTTGTGAGATTCTATCTATAATATTGTAAAAAGGAATTTACTTTATTACCTCCTCATTAACATTTTAAGAGTTACAGCCAGATTTCAACAATTATATACTTCTTTCTCGACTGTTGAAAAATCCAATATGGCGGCTTAGCAACATTGGAGGTTGTATTGAAGAAATAAACGAAAATAACTGTATATCACTGCCCGATAACTTTGGCTTTATGATTTCAGTGAGTTGTAATCTTGTCTGGGAAATTCTGATTACTTGTTGACTAATTCTGTATCGATTCTCGGTTCCGCGTATTTTGTTTAATTATGTCTGTCTCTGAAGATTTCTGTCTTCTGGGTTATTGCGCTGTGTAGTCTGGTCGATGTTAACCAACGTTTCAGAGGTCATACTGCCTCCGTCATCAGGGCTATTCAGGGATATTCATCGCCCTGATGACGGAGGCAGTATGACCTCTGAAACGTTGGTTAACATCGACCAGACTACACAGCGCAATAACCCAGAAGACAGAAATCTTCATATTCACCGCTGTGAGAACCTCAAGTCTTACATGTCTGTCTCTCTCTACCCCTCTCCGTTTCTTTGGTTGAATTCTCTTTAGTAGATTACACTGATTTCCGGTGGTATTCAGAGACTTGTGTAGCGTTAACCATCCTTGTCGCAACGGAGGTCGAGCTCATTTCAGAATGTCGGAGGCCGATGATTATTGTAGTGCATTAAAATACACACAAATCTGTGTTTTTTGTGACTGCGTGAACATTAATCTCATATTCATTAAATCAATACACTTCTTTCATGAACGTACAGATCTCAATATATTTCAACAGTTGTTTTTGTTCTGTTTATGGCATTAATGTTTCCCAGCTGCAAAGCGTATATGCGTTCAAATGGACATGTCACTACTAATGATGAATTAGGAAGGAAACGATCGATGCCTGTTTTAAGGTTTTGCCCCTGAATTTAACCGTACAGACTGACAACAACCCTGAATCCGGGTAGCGGGCCTCTGGCCGAGTTTCGACCCTGGAACCTTCCTTATTGTTACCGGCATGTGACTGTAGTGTCCCATATGTTACTTCATATGTCTCCAGAATTGAAGCAACATTTCGGAGATCTTATATTTGTAACTGGTGGCAACTTGAAATAGCTTTGAATCTATGCTTAAAGGAACAGAACAGTGATGTCTGTGGGCAGGGGGAGAGAAAAACATGATATCCACATGGCGTCACAACCAATATCATCATCTTCGCCGTCGTGAGAAGAGTAGTAACACCGCTTACGAGTTGCACATTGCATTATTTACATAGAGGATTTATTTATCCAGTTTGCTTAGTGGATTTCTTTTGCTGTCTCTCGCAAATTTGGTAAATGGGATTTAATTCGAGGAACTGCAGGATTAACTCAGTCAGGATTTCAGAATACTTAACTGGCAACGTAATAATAGAACCTCTCACGCTCAGATGCATCGCACTGCATGGTGTAACAAGATTCGAATCACAGCTAGTAGCCATTCGACCAGGTAAACGTGTCTTTTGACGGCAATTATTCGTTCGGGACTCGATATTCGTTTTAATCGTAATCTGTGACACGCAATGATGCATGTTTAATACAGATTCTGGTGTGTGTGGTTTTACGTCTTACTCAGCAAAATTAAAATGCGTACTTTCGAATTAAAAGCCCATATGTAGTTTCTGGAACAGCTTTTATCAGAAAATGAATATTTTTTTAAATATTTTAATTTGGCCACAGTGAAAATGTAAACAACCTGATTGTTAATTGAATAAAAATTTTCTTGGATATTATCCATCGTCTAGTAAGTATAAAACGTAAAACGACGTTTCGGAGATGGGACTCTATCTCCGTCTTCAGGTTCCTACACAGTTGGGCCCACTAGATAGAGCTAATCCCTATCTCCTGAAGACGGAGATAGAGTCCCATCTCCGAAACGTCGTTTTACGTTTTATATTTACTAGACGATGGATAATATCCAAGAAAATTTTTATTCAATTGACTCTTCACCATCGTCAAGAAGTTTTAGATTTGATAACCTGATTGTTGCTCCGTTGTAGTCTGTTAGAATTTTAAAGGCGTTGCTGTCTTCATTATCAGGGTACACTTCTACCAGACCACGCGGTGCAACTGCCCAGAAGACAGTCATCCTCAAACTGTTTCTGTTCGGGTCAATTGTTTTACTGATTTCTGTTATGATTTTGTTGATTGGCTGTGGAGTCTAAGATATGCCACGGTACTGTGAATTCCGTGCAGTACTGAAGTTATACGTAACCGTGTTCTGGCTTCACAGGTCACTGAACTTTGTACGCGGATCTGAAGATCTGGTCACATGGAAATAACTGTAGGACGTCAGACTGGTTCTGGATCACATATTGGATGCAATTGCCGGAAAACTCAACATTCAAACCCAGCGACTTACGTCTTCAACATTCAACACATTGAAGAAGACAGGAGAAATTGTGGAATAAAATTGTTTGTATTCAAGTGAATGACCCACAAGGGGCTGAAGAAAGACGGAAGTAAACAAACATAGGAAGAAATGAAGAAAGGAAGAGAGAAACGCAGAGACAGAACGAAGGAAAGATACGAAAGAATAAACAAGAAATCAAATGGAGGAGAAATAAAGGGAGAAAGGAAATAAGACCAAGAGTAACAAACAAAGAAAGGAGACGAAGAGAAAGGAAGATATGGGGAAATCAGTAAAACGGAAGCTGGGCTTAAAGGGAAGAGAAGAGCAGTGGAGAAAATGAATTAAAAGGGACTAGGAAGGGAGGCGAGTGATCGACCAGTCTTGGGGCAAACACCCCCACACCTGTGACCATCCCTTCCTAAGTTGAATGTTTCCTTAAAAATAAAAATATGAGCTGAAGATTTGTTGTAGTGATGCTTTTTTTATTAGCAAAGGACGGAACCTATTGTCATATTTAGTCGTGAGCTGCATTCAGTTTTAATGTTTTGCCCTTATGCTTACTGAAGTATTTCCTTCTACAGGTAAGCCATCTGTGATGTCCTTCTGTGTATAAGCCTGTACGTAAATCTGGTAAGATGTATAAATTCTTTATTGGTTGTGTGGAACCCCATTAAAATAAATGTAAACATTGTTTAATAATTCATATACAAAGAACATTGTAAGGTTCTAAAGTAATGCACCAGTAAATTTGCTTACGTTTTTTAATAATCGTTTTTTGTTATTTACAGACAATTTAAACAGTTAAATTGAAAATAATAATGTTATAATGCGTAGCGTTAATTAAGTTATAATCCTTTTCATAGAAATAACCAGGGTGTTCCAAAAATATGTATCCACATTATAACACTGAATATTAACCTTGAATGTGTGCACTGTGTGATTTTTCCAACTTTTCGACTTAGTTTCTGTTCGCTAGGTCTGTGTTCTTTCGTTTCTAAGCTTTCTCCTCGTTGTGGAACGTTGAAATGTAGTTATGAGGGAACATACTACAGATTTACATTATTCTGTAATAGTTTTACATGCGATGATAATTTGTGGATTTGCTGCTGACGGTTTCAGGCGTTAAATAATGCATTTTACTTGTCACGATGACGTCAGTGCAAATGGTGGGGGACTGCATGACAAGAATATTTATAATTTATACTCGTCAAATATCATTAGGGTGGCCAAATCAAGAAAGGGATGGTCAGGTTGTGTAGAAGGCATGGGAGGTATGAGAAGTGCTTATGAAATGTTTTTCGGAAAATTTTAATGGAAATCTGTGCTTGTATGGGAGGATATTATTAAAATTGGTTTTAATAAATATTGCGTGATACCGTGAACTACGCCCATCTGGTTCGGGATTGGGACGGACTTCTGGTTTTTTTAAAAACTGTAATCAGCGTTCAGGTCTTATCAGATTCGGGGAATTTATTGACTAGCCGAGCGACTGTTACTATCTCAAGGACTGCGCCTCGTGAAGTTAGTTAACATATTACCAATAAGAAACCGGATAAGACCACAGTAGTAAATTATCATCTTTGTGTTTTTGCTACTGATCATTGTTATGTACTTCGGTTGCAGAATTCTGACATTCAGGTAATATTTGTGACTGAATTCCATGTTTTACTTACCACAATTGTCTCCTGAGAGGTGAAGCTTGAATAATTATAATCTGATTATTACAGTAGGAAAAGCAACCTTGGAGTTCACGACTGCTGTCTCAGAATTAGCGTCTAACTTTAAATTTTGTTGCTTCAAATAGGCCCCTGGCGGGCTCTGAATCTTGTGATTCTTACGATAGTTTAGCGTATTACACATTCCTGTTTTAGTGTTTCTTAACTTCTGTGTTGTCGCGTTTTAATTTCTTTGTACACATTTAGAACAACACAATTTATGGAAATATGAGTCTGATCTTGTTCGGTCCTATCTTGAAATCCCATCGAATCTTACAGTTCTTTTCTTAAACAGATGGGAATCGTGGTGTTAATTTTTCATAAGAATTGCGTAAGAAAATATTAATTTACGAGAATTTCTTTATTTCTTCCACGTTATTCCCGAATACATTACGATACTCAGATTACTAAGTCTTTAAATATGACAGTGCATAGTTCCCTTGGTGCTTGCCCACTTATCGGTGTCTTAGGCTGAAATATTAATCAAGTTTTGTATTTGAAGAGGGAGTTGTGAGGTTCAAATCTGATATCCAAACTTTTCCCTTCTGTCAGTATTAAAATATTTTTGGCTGATTTTCACATGGGTCTCATGGGAAATTACCGTCCCTTTCTGTATAATTCTGGTCTATAAATTCCCTGAATTTGGAATACAGATTGATCAGCGTTCATAAATTGCCGACAAATTAAAAGGCTGCTGCACGATTTTTGTGTGGAAAAAAAACTCTTTTCTGTTTACTGATGTACGCAACACTGGATTCGTAACAATTGGATATTACTTTTAAAAACATGCATCGCAGTGCACAGAGTCGTGTTATACTGACATCGGAAATAACTTTTCATCCAGTAAGGGAGATAATATTTTTCACATTTCGGTATTCGTTTTCAAGTTTGTTTATCATACAACTGGAAGTAAATTCAATACAATTATATTTTCAGCCATGTTTTATGGATCAGAGTGCTTTATTTATGCATTCAGATAAAAATGGCAAATACAAACAGCACAGATTTGTTTTCTTAACCAGTTCTGACCTGGAAGACACATGGACGTGGGAGATATTTTACAAAGCTTGGCATGTATTAATATCCTCCATAATCATATTCAAAAAAATACCTAGAATTTAGTGGTAGAACGTGACGTATTATTTACCTACTAGCTTAATTATATGAATTCCGTACATAAATGTCTCACTTCGCGTAATTTACAAAATTTAAATATTCTTGAACTGTTGGCTGAGTTCGTATTTCGATAAAAGGTAGCGTGCCATTAGCACAGCTGCTTTAAAATACTGCAAAACCAATTACATTTTTGGCTGTGTTTTCAGGCGCTTTAAACAGACAACCAGATGAAACATTTAAAATGAAACATCTGTTAATCGGGTATCGTATGACAAATGCATAGCGCCTCAGTTAATTACTTTTATGATCCTCAACTTTTAGCGTAATATAAAAACACGCCAGTGTTGCAAATTGTATTTTTCCCCTTTCATGACAGCCGCCTTCAACAAAAGTACATTACTTTAAAATGTCATCACTATCATGTTGAGTATCATTGATAAAATATTAGGCCTTGGTTCTGCTGACGGTTTGTTTCAGCCGTGTAATTCCTTGCCGAAATTGTAGATTAACTTCACTAGTACTATTTTGTGGAGGACCATTCCGTGGCTCACTCACGGACTCGAAACATTTTACCGTCGCGGAACAGGAACGTTACAGTCATAAAGCAGGGCCCTTCGCGAATTAATTCAGGACAGTTAGTGCATAATCCGTATAATATTATACAATTAATTAACCAATTACATTAATCTCATTCAGTGTGTAATTTAGCGACAAATTTTTCTGCATGTTATTTCCAGAATGGTCTGTTTCTTTCCGGATTCTTCTCTAAAATATTGTATACAATATTTATATTTCATGTAAGCTAGTTATATCGTCCCTTAAGTCCTCCTCCTATGTCCTTGACCCTTAATAGGGCGTGGTGGCGCTTAGCGAGCTCTTGGGAGTATAATCAGATGGTTTACCCTTGCCTGCCGTTGACTACACTAGGTCCCTTAAGTAATGCAATATAATATTCCCAGCTTCGAAGCTGTTCGAACAACTTTACATTTTGCTTCGTATTTTCTGTCTTTTCATATTTATGTCTTGTAAGTCTATATTGCACGCAGGATGTGACTGTACCGTCATTTTAGTAACTGGTCAAGACTGGTTCCGCCCGGAGGAGACCAATCTACTTATTCTACCGAAATGTCAGAATTCTATCGTAAACCCCAAGAACTGTCGTCTTAAAAAAAAAGTTTATTTTTTAGGATGAATGTTAACCCTTCAAAGAAAATGCGAATATTAACAAATACATTTATAAATGCTGATAATGCAGTGTACTATTTAGTTATTTTTGTTTTTGTTATTTTAACATTAATTTAAATTGATTTCAGTGGACTCATTTTTTTTGTTATTTTAACGTTAATTTAAATTGATTTCAGTGGACTCAGTTTATATAAATTAATCTCGAAATTCAGGCTAGTGATCTTCCTCAGGCCCTGGAAAACCTGGATTCTGAAACCAACTAACCAGGTGTAACGTCCGGATTAACAACCATCTGAATTTTTGTTCTGTTCAGTTGGTAATTTCGCCTTAAATTTGTAAACAGCT
The DNA here is from genome assembly GCF_000696155.1 of Zootermopsis nevadensis. The sequence goes on from NW_019059934.1 coordinate 199,999, forward strand.
TATTTCGCTGAAATGCCGAAACGTCGTACTCATCACAGCCCTGTGGCATCACGAAAAATAGAAAGAATGTTAATACAAGTTCTTATTGAATTAAGTGAAGTGTTTAAAAAAGGTTTAGGGTCTAATTGCTCGAAAAATCAGTTTCCACTTTAATGCAACGTAACAGAAATTGTGTCGAGTACAAGAGAACATTTTGCTGATGCTGGGAAAAGTTCAAAGAATAAATGCAATCGATGTATGTGATTCTATCTAAAAGCTTGAACGGACTGAAATATGACCGTAGCTCCTGTTCGGGTTTCTGAATGCTGAGTTCACCACCCTCTAGAGACGACCTCCTTTTGTTGTGTTCCCTCAGCCAAAGGGATCTTTACGTGCAATTTAAATGGATTTTTGTGCAAATAAACACTTCAGTGTAACCGAAATATTGATACAAAAATTTGTTGTCGGCCCAGAAGTGTAGGCGTATTTGTGTATACGTACATCATTCAAGAATAGTGAAAGGGATAAATTGTCGCTTAACTTTTTTATGTAATTTATACGTAAAATGGAGACTACTCGAAAGTTTGGAATAACATTTGGGAACTTCTAAAGTCTGTGAAAGTCTATATTAGCCGAAGTATTGTGCACTAAATTTCATGCGTTATGAACTTCGAAGTCTGGCTGAGTTTATTGTTCGGATGGAAGCAATTATGTGTGGAACTTGACTTCGTAAGTTTTGCGCAAAATTTATTGGTCTCAAAACTATGGGCGTGATACCCTACAATTTCCTTACTGAACTCTGTTGCTAGAATTATGAAGCTGGATGCTTACATCTGAGCTACAACACAATGAAATTTATTGAACTACGTACCCTTTTAAGATGTACGAATAAACACACAATAATTCCATTAGCCGTCTAATTGCAAAATTAGTGGTCTGACAGTTTACAGAACACGTGGGCTGCATTTAACGACGTGCTGCATCAATTAATGGCTGACCATTGGTTCAAGCTGCAGTCAGGCAGAGCTGAAAATGTTTGAAAAGCAGTACGTTCGTTAGGATACAAACGCAAACAAACGGAATATGCCGCCTTCGACTCTTTGATGTTAAATCTGGTATCTTGACAAATACACTTCGTATTCAATGTACCAAAAATTTCGTAACACATTTCTTCGTCGAAGAAAAAATATTGTGAAATCTTCTAATTGGGGTGAAAGACTTGGTGTTCTTTCCAGGGGAACTAGACCAGTGTCGTGCATCCTGTTTTATAGGAGTCTTATTTTGTGTCCATGTTCTGCTTGCGAACTAGATCAGTGTCGTGCATCCTGTTTTATAGGCGTCTTATTTTGTGTCCATGTTCTGCTTGTCCAAAGCTCTTTCCAGTTTAACAATTTATTATTTTTAAGGCGGGAGGAATTCTAAAACATTTCCTTCCTTATCGTAACTTTGAAAGTAAGTTTTTAATTAATTAAGTTAAAGTTGTAACTTATATTTAATTTTTGAAAATTACAAGCTCGACTGACCCAGAGGAGATTACTTTTTCAATGAACACAGACATTTTAATTACCCATAATATAAAACTTTCAAATTTATGGGCCTTTTACATAATGAGGAACTTCGCGATTTATACACGTCACCTGGTATTGTTAGGACAATGAAGTCTCGGAGGTTAAGATGGAATGGAGATATGGCTAGGTTTTTGAGATACAAGAATACTTACTGAATATTGGTGGGAAAACTTCGTATTAAAGGACAACTTGGAAGATTGAGAAGAATATGGGAAGACATTGTAAATATTTACATTAGAAGAATATGTTGTGAGGACAGATGAGTGGATCCGTGTCAGAAGTGTTATGAACTTTGATATCAACGGTGTTGGATCCTCGGGTTCCGCTACCCAAGAGTTAGCTCTTAGATAACTTGAAGGGGACGGGACTGTTTTGGAAACGTAGATACAAATGGAGTTAGTTTTATAAACGTCATGATATACGACATATATTTTATGCATCCTTTATGATTCTCCCACGTTTAGTTAATTTCAGCGATATTAAATTCCTTTTAAATGTAATTTAGGATAAAATCTACACGTGTACTCGCCACTATTGCCAGTTTTAGAATTTAATTTAAAAGTTACATCATAGAACTCTAGGGGCATTGCTTCATCAGCGAGTAACCGTGGTACTGAGGCAGGCAAAGTAACACATCTGCATGTTTTATATTGTTTCATTGCGTACCTAATCGGTGGAATTTTTCATCGGGACATACGAATGCTTTTTCAACTTCGCGTGTTAAATTTCCCTGGGCCTTATGATCCCTGTACAAACGTTCTCAATTTATCACTCTCTCAGTGCAATTAGTTACAAATGTAATCAGCTTCTGAGTGCTCTCTTGTTTTGTATCTGCCCGAAAACTTTCTCCCGTGTTTAATCTTTGTATCTACTCTGCACTGTTTTCTGTCGTTTGTGTTTATTTCACCTTCCATTGTTTTCATTGCCTTGATTTGTAAGTCCATTGCAGTAGAGAAAGTCATAACATTTTCTTTGATATAATTTTATGAACTAGATAGCAAAATTGACTAACCCTAATTTATCTTCCAGAGCCATAACTCGACCTTACTTCTCGAGCATAATATTCTGGTTGTCTTAACTGGTTCCTTTTTTCTAATATTACCCTATAATTTAACTGAGATACTTAAATACCTCTTCTGTCCATCTTTCTCATTTCACCGCATGTATCCATCATCACATCTTATTCGGCATCATGACTGTTATTACCATGAGAAGTGAGGATCACGTTGATTGCTTCATAATATCTGTAATGTGTGACTGGCATCCGTATATTTTCTTCGGATGTTTGTATTTCCTTGGTGATCTTGTAATAAGCAGCAACATTCACAATTAGATTACTCTTCTACCAATAATCTCTGTGTTCCTTTTCTTCTATATCTCACTAACAAAAATTACTTTTGCTGTTATGTTACGTGTTTTATAGCAAAACTACTGCAGCGAAAGTGCGGAAAACATAAATCCAGTAATCAAAATTATTTCGAGGATGTATAAAAACTTAAAGAGTATTCGTATTTTAAAAGAAACTCCAAATCCGTTAAATAAAAATTGAAAACAACCAGTAAATTTGCTGTACTATTTAAAAACTACGACATATTTTAAGTGTCTGAGACAGGTAATCCAGGGTCAATTTGATCCTTCAAAACTTCTCATGAAAATTTCATGACCATAGTCTGTTTCTCAATGTGGTGTATATTCATTTATTCCATTTTGACACTGGAAGTGAAGACGAGATCTGCCGGCAGAAGGAATCTTAAATAGACTCTCTCTCTCTCCCACCCCTTTAGGTCACGTGATAGAATCAATGAAAACCACTTCGCAACTCGAATGTGTTCTAAACCTTCATTTGCATTTGTAATCCAACTATTCCTGAAGAGAGAATAACTTCATGCAGTTCCGTCTTCATAGTTGGTGTTGTTTTCTGAAAACATTATTTACTCACAGCGAGCCGAAGGGACTAGTACTTACCAAGCAAGTTCTTGTAGCAAATTTTTACTACGACGCAAACCGGTTCGAATCTCAAGGCGTTCGCTTTTCCTCATTCTGTCAGGGAAAATTTAATAGTGTCACCTTGAAATATACCACGAATTATTTTACGCAGATTCGCTTGTCGTGATAGTTAACGATCATCTCCTTTTATATAAATGTAAGTTTCTCTGTTGAAACAGAGTTATTAATTAACCAAAAATAAATTAACACGTCACGTCTGGTTCATTTTAAGCGCTTTCGCCACCTTGTGGAGTTTCTATTAAAATCGCTCGATCTACCGGAACGCATGACAAAAGCAGAGAACGGATAAAGAGATTTGGATTAAATTAAATACTGGGATTTTTACAGAAAGAAAAATATGTATTTTTTTTGTTTCAATTTAAATTTCGTTTGGATGGTTTTAACGACATCTTTATCTAAGAGCATTAAAACTTTTTTGAGCGTAATTAAATATGACTTTCTTGGTTACCTTTGTAACCATCGTTACCTGGAGAGCGGACTCCATCTTGATTACTTATCGCCTATACATTCGAACTGTTTCTGACCTCAGACAACTCTGAAATTCCTGGCGCCTTTTTCAAATTCTGAAGAACGGGTCAGAATTGTTACGCTTTGCCTCCTGTTCGTAACTTGTTTAAAATATCAAGGACAATAAACTTATCGATTTACGAGCAGCATCACGATTTCTGCCGGGTAATAAACTTCATATTCCGTATTCCGCTGTATATATATATATATATATATCACGAATTATGAAGCAACTAGTATTTTATCTATTAAACATTCAAGAATTTAATAGACTTGTTAATAGTTCGTTTTGAAGTTTTCTCGTGTCCGCGAAGGAAGGAAACTTATGATATTAAATTAAAGTACGCTTAGAGGCCAACACCGATTTACAGGTCTTCGGTTTGTGCCTTACCACATAGGCTACATGCATCTTACATTGTCAGGACCGCCCCTTATTTATACGCCTCACATCCTCTTAAGGGACCGACATGAACACACCGCTGTGGGTAGCAGATGAACAGCCTCTTCAGGTTTGTCGTAAAGGGCGACAGCTCTCACTTATATTAATGCCCTGTTAAAGTTACTTTACAGCGTAAAAATGATTTACTGACGCAATGAAGTATTTAGGGCTCCTTTACGTTTTCGTATGCTTCATGGTCTGTACTGTAAACGTAAAAGCTTGCAAGTGTAGATAAAGAAGGTTACTACACTTGCATTTGAAATGAGAATGCCATGAACATGGCGTTTTGTGAGTGCGTATAATATTAATCTTGTCTCCCTTAGCTGGTGACGCCTTAGTGTGGTGGGATGGCATTACGACGTTCGGGAGAACTTAGCTGCTTCCATTTTCAAGGCGAAGTTACTGAACGATAGTCACTTAGTCCCTTGGACAGTGATAAATTTCATGTTCGTCTGATCGCACATCCGCCACTAGATATTAAATTTCATATTACAAATTATTTGTATTACGCCATAGACCTATTTTCCATTCAGAAAGAAGTCAATTTAATGCATTTAAGCCTCTTTTGCGCCAAACACTTAAAATAAGCTCATTTTTGTCTGTCCGTCCACATACTGTATTTTTCATAGTTCCGAATGATCTTAAGTAATGTCTGGTATTGAGAATCTGTTTCAGAATTCGTGGGACGATTTTAATTTTGATACGCACAGATTCACACCTTACACCTAGTTCAAATCAAACTTCCGGTGTGTCGAGAAGCGAATTTGGTTATTGTCCAACAGTTGTTCTATAACGAAAAATATGGAACTCACTGGGATCTACAAACTTTTTTGATAAGGTAAAATTTAAAGAAATATTTGAGAAGAATAATTTCGTAATATGTAAAATGATGCAGACGACATACTGCAGTTAGTTTCGTAAAAATATGATTTTATCTGCAATAAATAAATATCAGGTAGGTAATCAGACTTGCTTAGAACGCATTTATGTAATATATTTATTCAGTTGGAGTACCGTTAAATGTTTATAGGCCTATTTGTATTACATACATTTTAATTAAACAAATAAACTAGTATTAAACCGAGTTAAATTTGTTTTGTTCAGATTTGACAGCATAAGAAACACTAAGAACACTTAATCTTCTCTCACTTTCCTGCATGTAATCAAATCGCTCGGCACCCAGGGATTCTCGTCCACTTCGTATTTTGAAATAATTTTTACGTCTGAATTATGACCCTCATAAAATTCAGTTTTATGGTATATTTTAAAGCCTCCCAGATTTCTTATCTCTCATGTCTGTCTGCGTAAGATAGATATCAATTAATGAATGTCATAACCTAAAGCACTTTACTGCAGTGGTTTTAGACAAACGGTTAATTTGCCTACGCTACAAATGTTTAAAAGTTTATAGCATTTTATATCATTTTAGAAGTTGTGTGCAGGAGTTAAGCAACATTAATTTTAAGGAGGCGACATCCTTGATTTTTTGTGTCATTCCTGCAGAGATGATTTCAAAAGTATTTGTTATTTTACAAATGTTTCAGCATTTTTGTGTTACATATAAGAAGCTGTCACGTACGCCGCTGCCAAGTGGTTAGCATTCTGTATTTATTTTCGGGAGTTTCTGGATTTAAATTTTGGCCTCATGATCCGCTATACCGACTGACATTTTCAAGGTTTTCCATATTCCCCTCAGACAAATGCCGGTTCTTAAATTATACCACGACCGTTTCCATCTTTCATTAATCGTCTTCTCGTTTGACTCTGCATAGTCTACACTGTTGACAGTGTCGTTAAATAAACCACGAATAAATATTTCTGCTTCTTATTAAGATATGAGATTGGATGATAGCGAAATTAAGTGTTTTAATTATTTAAAATATTTTAACTTTGTGGATTAGCCCGTTGTTGCGCTATGATTTTCAGTTCCGATAATTTGTTAAATTCAATGTAACGTACTTCCAGAAATGCCACTCTGTTTTGCGCCGTGTTAGACATTAATTGGACAAAGAGATGTAACATTAATATAAGGTATAATTCTGTATTAATAGTGAGCCAAGCATCCTAATATGAACTACCTGAAAATCATTAGAGCAAATTCATAATTAGTACTAACAAAGGTGTGCTTTCCATTCACGCCAGCGATGTGATGTGTTCGGTACCAGAATTTGTTGCGTGATATATGCACGGAACAATAAGAGGTGGGGAATAGGTCAGAGGTTATGTCGCATTGCTCCCTGAACCATTTATTTCATTTGTCTCAGAGGACTTACTTGAAGGCACATATACGTATGCTGTTTGTCTTATACAATTGGGTCTACAGTCTGTTGTCTGCATTCAGTGATCTCTGAGCGTGCGCAGGCAAAGTTCAAATGTTACGCTGTGATTTATCACACATTTATTAGGACACAGTTATAATCACTGATTGTGTTACCATTAGTCTATTATTTTTGTTCACTGTATTATTGTTCCTTTTTCATTGTCACTCGGTTTTATTTGCTTGTTTATTATTCGTGTTTTTAAAAATTATTATTTATGCATTTAAACACCTTCATCTTTTAAGGTGGGTAACCTCATGTGTTGGAATGTGGCGTGATAATTTCCAAGTGGTGGAAACATATGACTATAATAATATGAAAATTTTTTGTTGTGTTAACTAACACGTCTTATTTTTTAAATATTTTTAACTTGATAAAAGTCTACGAAAATAAACAGCTAAGATTACGCGTATATTTATAATAGAAACGAATGAAAAACTTCTTAAAAATCAGATGTTTTGTGGAAGGTGCTAAATGCACTTATGTACTATAACTCATAATGCATGTGTAGTACTTTTTTCCATTTACGGCTCTTAAAATCAGTTGTTTTCTTTCCATTAAAGGCTGCAATCAGGGACAATGAAGGAAATGCTGTAATAAAAGTAAGGAGAAACAGGGAGTTTGTTCTAGTGTTACATAAATAGACTTGAGTGGGAACGTGCTGTTGGGTTTGGAGGCTAGCCAATAGAATCGGAGAGGGATTATAATAAATCGCATAGAGAGAGGGGGTGGGGAGGAGAGTCAGATTGCATGAAGCCGCGGCCACCTTTGCTTTTCCCAGTCCTCGAGCTTGTTGAGTGGAGATCTCGTACATCTCAGAGTAAATTCCCTCTTGGTTTAGACCCTTATACGAAATTTGATCTACATTCGTTCAGTAATGTTACAGACTCAGCATTCGGACGTACAGATGTGACTTTCCCACAATACATTCACTGTAAGCAGTTTATTTAAAGGACGTATATACTGTAAGACGGTCCGAATCTCTTGGACAGTTCATTTCATTACGATAAATGGATGACACGTAAACCAGCAAGGGCTGGACTGAGCTCTGGCTATCACGTGGCTTTTGCTGATCTCTTTAGCTAATCCAGTTAATCCCGGCGCTGCCTTAACATTTCCTCAAGTGGAGCACGAGATGATTCGTTTAGCAGCATCCCTCACCTCTTAGGCAGCATAACTCAGTTATCTTAATGGACTTTACAAGCCAGATAGCAGCTGTACTCTTGCTTACACAACTGCATTTTCGTCTCTACTCTAGGTATAAGAAATTTTGGTGTTTTTAATTAAGGTATTAATCAGGTTACTTGTATTTAAATAGCTCGACATCTTTAATGTGATATTTCTCTATAATAGTTTGTAATCGTGTGACATGGTTCATTTGACACATTAGCCGTTGCTGTTAAGTTAATCCTCCGCTCCACCTCCTGATTTTGAACATACACAGACGCGGATGGACAGTCCTTGGGCCATTCCTGAAAACAGGCCAACTTCAGATATCGATATTTTACTTTTATATTTTTATTTGCATATTCCCAATATTATTTACTTAGTATAAGAGCCTCTGTATTTATTTGACTTTTTTTTGTTTATGTTTCTTCCGTTCAGTTCCTTTCTCTTCCTTCACATATTTTCTTCTTCCTGTTTCCCTCTGTTTGTCTGTGTGTTCCATCACTATTTTTATTTTGGAACGTGAGGTTCGATCCGGAATCTGCTCGCTTTGTTTACGCGGAAATTTTCATTAAAGTGACCAGCAGTCTTGCTTTCGGTTCGTATTTAGTGCCCGATACCCCGGCTTCACGTATCCGTTAATTAGCATTTCCGTTCGAACAGAAGATACGACCCGCTACAGTTAATTTATTTTCATGGATTTTTGTGGCCCTACTGTACGGACATTGCTAAGTCTAAAGAATGTACAGACCTTGCGTCTGGTCTGATCTGCGTCTAGTGCAGAACACTAATGGGTCTTGCTGAAACATGCGTTCTAATTCTGTTTACAGTTACTTATTTGCAATGTTTTATTTTCAATTAGCAAAGAGTCCGTTCTTCTTTCGGGTTTTTAGGAAAATAAACTGTAGGCCTGTTACGGAAACCGGGAGGTGGAGGGGACAGCTCCTGAGGAACAAGTGGTTCACCGTTGGCGAAGAGTTGGCCTTCAAGAAAATTTTAAGCACTACGAATGACACGGAGGTCAGGGATGTAGGGAACTTCCTGTTCTATAAAGTAAGATTTTAAAGACAGGTCAAAATTAGGAATTCAGAACTACCACTGGGATAGAAGGCACGGGGGCAATAAGAAATAGTTATGTAAATAGTATTAGAGATTAAGGAATAGTTGTAGTAAGAAGTAGTGCTAATATTGCTACGTATGTAAGGACTGTGGCCGTGAAAACCTGGTGTTAGGCGGCCACAGATCTCTGTATATAGTTCTAAACCAAATATATTATTATTAAAAAAAATTAAATTGCTTATCTGCTGTTTATATTTATATACACGCACGCACTCACCCACATATGCATTCTCGTTGAGCAGATAAAAATACCGAAAATACAGAAATGTGTGAGTTGACATGAAAGCTGTTGTCTATTGTCTATTATTTATCACCATGGCGATGCACAGTGATCTATCTAAGCATGAAACGGTTGCCAGTAACCTAAATATTGGTTGTCATAGATCGCTTTATGCACTATTCCCAAGACCGGTTGTGGTCGCTTAACAACAAGATCGTATGAGAATTTACGAAAGGAGCTGGAGGTTTTGATATGAATGCAGACTGAGACTGGAACTGTTATTTGTAATGCGCAGTTCGGGATCATCAGTCCTTTGTAGCCGAAGCTCGCCTAAATACGTTTTAAGAATTCAGTCCGTACCGAAAAGAAAACAAAATTCTTCACCAATATAAAGATCGACTGGTTAATGCTGTTTAAGGAAATGATCACTGTATACTCTGATAATTGCAATAACACATAATAAAAATGCAGACTCATTGATTATTAGAGAAGGTTACCACTAGGTTTTAAAAGGGTTAATCATGTAAATGTCAGGAAGGGCATCACGCTAGGTTTGCAGTGTCCATTCCAGAAGCATCTTACAGGATTTAAATTATAATTCCTGGGTATTGGAGCCAACCTCATATCGGATTATGTAACCCCCAAGTGTGGGAACAAGGATTATGTTCTGTGCAGTGGAGTGGGTTACATCGTATGCTGTCTAGGCGGTATGTCTGTGTAGTCTGACGGCATGCCACGAGCTTGTGGCGTTCGGAAATTAAGTAACAAATTGCTGAGACTAGCATCTCGGCTTTTCGTGTTTTCAGTACAATGAAGGAATGGTATGTGCTACCACTGGAATGAGTCGATATTAAGTTGATTCTTTAAGTTTTCGTCTTAGTGCAAGCGCCTGTCCGTCTGTCCGTCTGTATATACAGACAGTTTACACAGGGATTTGTCTGTGTACTAATAGGCCTGTATTGTTTTAGTTTACGTGCTACAATGCGAACAGACTAGTTCGTTGTACGTAGTTAAAAACGACTCAGTCAGTTCTTATTTCTTTCTTGTGGAATGAAGAAGTGTTCATGTGTATTTGTGTATCTGCTCGCTCTTTTTCAGCGTTTGAAGCAATTAACCGATTATGAGATCTGAGACTCTCGTTCTCACATCCAGCCTCCTGTCAAATGAACATCATGATATAACCTTAGGTATAAAGTGGCCGAAGCGTGAAGCTAGCAGTTCTCTTTCACATGATTGAGGCTTTCCGTGAAGATTACAATCCACACGCTATAACTTGGAGTCTAATTGCTTCATGAAACTTTCATGTCAAAATAAAGAATTAAGTCCTCATCTAGAACGTGAGATTGTAGAACCATGGCAGGCTGTTATGAGAAAGCTGTATTTCAGCTCAGCAAGACATGCGCTGCGTAGTGTTCCAGAAGTCCTCTTAGTGTAATGTAAATTTTGCAGGTTGCCAGAGGAATACACTTCTTGGAAGGCTTCTGGCAGAGACGCGTGGCATTTAGAGTACTGTCAGTGCAGAGAAACCTGAATATGTAATTTCTTTTAGTGGACATTTGTAATGCTTTTGGTCATCAGTAATGAAATCGTCGTGTTCTGTTTTAAGGTACCGCAAAAATAAAAAGGAATTCGTGTAAGGTCCAAGTCAGGAGAAGGTCTTTATGTGGTTGTACGTTTTGATATTTTGTTTGCAAATTTAGGAAAATTATAGTCAGATTCGGGCAATCATATGTTCCTTCGCCCATATTTTTTGCCCTTCCTTTGATTTTCTTTAACTTTCATATTCTCGTTTCTTTCTTATTTTCTTATATTTTATTTCGTTTTCCCTTCCTTCTTTCCTTTCGTCTTGATTCCTTTGTTGATCCTTACCGTGTCTCAGGCTTGACACAAATATACTGAAGCCCTGAAAAAGTCAAACACGATGCATTCGTTTTTTGTTATACGCATACAAAATATAGCCATAATTATTTCCTGTGAATCTGTACAGCAGTGAAATGAATAGGCCTTCGGCGACTTCGTTAAGTTCTTTAACACCGTTGCTGCATAAGGACTGAGAAGTTAATAGCTGCAAACTCCCCTTTGTGCAGTCGGTTCGACTAACCCGCTCCACAACCATGTCGGAGAAGTGGTCGAGTCAGAACGGGGTTGCCTGTTTCCACGGACTAGAACGTGGTATGAAATGACCGTTCACGAACATTCTGTTGACGTACCTACATATCATGGGTTCTTCGTTGCACAAAGTAAACATTCGATGAAGATGTCAGGCTTTCAGTTTGTCCGTCCACATGTTTCACAACCGTTGGACTGTATTTTTATTGTGTTTACATGAGGAGGATAAGATGGCTGTGACGTAGAGCAAGGAAGGGAGAAATAAGAAATGTATTTTCAGTTTTTGACAGAAAACGTTAAACGAGTTCTTGACTCAGGTGGGGGGGGGGGACAATATTAAAATTTATCTTCATCTAATAGGATATGAGGATTTCGACTAAATTCCTGAGCAGATGAGGGACTGTCATCTCTGGGCCATCTGGGTAGTTTTACATCTGAACTGTCAGGCGATGAAAAATCTCAGAAACTGAAACATTTAAACTGTGATTACTCTTACTCTGAATATGACTTCCAATTTTTATGTTCCACATTATGATCTCTTTCCCATATGTATCTATATCTTCCAAATTGAATCTTTTCTTCAGGTTTCACGATTAAGATTTCTCTCTGCGATGTACGCATTACAATAATATACATAAGAATTTCGTCTAAGAAAGTTATATATTATTATTTATTATTGACTGCAAATGGGTTTATACCCGGTGGCAGTGTCCTACAATAACATACAAAACAATGAGACAGAACAGAACAATGAGATACATCAACACAATGAGACAGAACAAAACAATAAACAAAAGGACACAACAAAAACAATAAGACACAATAAACAATGAGATACAACAACACAGAGACAGAACAAAACAATAAAAAAGGACACAACAAAAACAATATGACACCCAAACAATGGGATACATCAACACAATGAGACACAACAAAACAATAAACAAAGGACACAACAAAAACAATAAGACAATAAACAATGAGATACATCAACACAAAGACAGAACAAAACAATAAACAAAAGGACACAACAAAAACAATACGACACACAAACAATGGGATACATCAACACAATCAGACACAACAAAACAATAAACAAAGGACACAACAAAAACCATAAGACACAACATACAATGAGATACATCAACACAGAGACAGAACAAAACAATAAAAAAGGACACAACAAAAACAACACATCCCACTCAAAATCAACCAACTCATAAATTACAAAACCATCCAACCTCAAGTACTTAACTTAAAAAAAAAGAACTTAATACCACCTAGACATAAGACAATAACTGTAATGTATTACAAACGTCATGAACTGATGCACTCACACAACAATACAATGAGACACAACAATACAACATACCACACTCAAAATAAAACATCTGACACAATAAAAAAACACACATCCACTAATTAATCACAATACTTAAGAGTGGAATATAAAGTCCGCTCTCAGTACATGAAAATTTTATCCCAAAGAACTACAGCCCTTCATCACTTGGAGACTAAGACACTTCACTTCACTTATCACCATTTATTCCCAACTTAATAACCCTTAGCTTGTAACTACTTTTCTGACCCTCTTTCTAAAGGTGCCTAATTTACAGGGGAAAGACTCTAGCACGCCTGGAGGTAATTGGTTCCAGCTTCTTATGGTCCTATTTACAAAGGAATATTTGCCTACATCCGTTCTTTGTTTCCTAGTCCTAATTTTCAGAGTATGATCGTCCCTGCCCAGGTAGCATGGCTTTAATAATCTATCCTCTATCATTTTCCAAGCCCAGTACAGTAATTAAACAAATCATAACAGATGGAAGGATGACTATAAATTGTCAGATAAATGCTCCAAGGACAAGTGTGTTCTTCAGGAAGGTTTCCGATAAAACATTCCAACTGCTGTACGATCACCCATCATGTCTGCAGAAAAATCCGTACCTCCTTCAACAACTTCTTAGTTCCTTTGGTTTCTGGAATGAGTCGTTTCTCCTTCGAGCATGTGGGAGTCCCCTGCTGCTTTTTAACGATGTCTTCCTCATCTGGTCCGTAATTGGCAAGCCCAGCCTCTCGTGCTCATTAGTGTCTGTATCCTCCGGCTGCGTAGTCAAGGAAACGAGGAAGTAAGTTTTAAAGTGCATGCTGAAGGTACGTTGCTTAAAGAACGGAGTGAGCTAGAATGGTCAAATTAAGGTCTGCAGATTCTAAACTACTGTACCTAGTTGCACATCTGAAGTCACAGCGAGTGGGAAAATGGTTTATTATACCGGTAAATCGCTATTACAGAAATAATTGTTAGTTTCAGTTCGAGATAGACGGCTACGACAATTTGTTTAAGGATATAATTGCGATTCTATTTGCACTACGTGATGTGAGGGAAATTTTTGAGTAATATATTGGATTATGAAATATTCTGTTATTATTATAGTCCTATATTGGAAGAAATATTGGTATAAGAAAATTCCTTCTTTGGATTATTTGTTGTCAAACGGGAAATAAATGTTTTCTTTCTGATTGACTCCACGATTTGATAACCGGTTTTGAACCAACAGGAAACTAGATTCGAATTTGTTACTAAATTACTCTTTTAATTTGTAAAGTTCCATTTTCTACTAATTTACCGTCCACTGTATAATTTCACCCGAGTTCTTCATGTTTCCTTCCTACCTAATTTATGGAATTGCTTTTGTGTTTTCTCCACGATGATGCTTCTGCCTCGTCCTGAGAATGAAGCTCCTTCAGTTCTGCATTATTTTAATACGTATTCTGTCATAAGAACGATTCATTTTTCCTCATGTCGATTACTTTTACTGACTTCGTTTCTTTTCGGTAATAGAAGCCACTATCATCAGAGATTCGCTTCCGGTGTTTTCGTAAAGCCATGCTTTTACATAATTACATAATTTATTTTAAAGGAGTGCATTTGGAGATTAAAAGCTGGAGCGGAATTACGCGGTGATAATAATGGAGGACTCACGAAACTTTGGTAGAACTTCGTTCTGGTGGTTGGCAATCCTAATCGGCGTTTTTCCTGAGTTTCTTCAGTCCCCCCAGATGCATGCTGGTTTATTACTTTCAAGCAGGTCTGTCATCTTACTATTTAACTACGCCTATGATTAACATGCTGTAGCATTGTAAATAACCAAAGAATCCATCACAGTTGTGACATTGCTCTCCATAATTGTAGTCTCTGTCTTTTGGCTCTGAACATAGTTTTCTTCATATCGATATAAAAGTGCTGAATTGTTCCTGTATTATCTATTTTTACGCACACGTCCTGCGTTTACCGCCATGATGTTCATATTTTTTCTGTTTAAAAAATTTCATTTCCGCGTGGTCACTGTCTCTTCTCCAGTTTCATTTAAATCTACATTTCGATCTCATAAGTCTACTCTAGTCCTTTCCGTTTCGCCAGTGAACAGTCCTCAAGATTGCGTTTCATCAGCTTTAAGTCTGGAATTCAGTATTTATATTAGAGAATACAAGTTTAAGCCCTTAAGAAACCGAGAGACTCTCGGTCTGTTTTGAAGGCGAAGACTGCGTTTCTATTGGTCGCATCACTTGGTTCGCGTTTTAGCTGTGACTGAGATTTATTGCACTGTCTGTCACGCGGTCTTTGATTTATGTACTACGTGCTCCAGTAAGCCCTGGTTGAGCATCAGGTAACAAAGTTTCCAGGTATGTTAATTATTTTATGTAGTTTTGGAAGTATTCCTCACTCTGAGAATGTTTGAGAGCGTTTCTAGTAATATTTGGAACTAAGTATTGCATTAAGTAATGTCTGAAAGAATATACAAAGAAGCATAATATGGTTATAATATGAGAGTTGATGTTTCATGTCCTTGAAACGTCGGCTGTGGTCCCCTGGGTTATGACACCGTGCAATTTTATAAAACTAGTGTTTGCCATAGTTTTGTAGACGATACTCATCTAATTTTTGGATTGATAATGAATATTAATGGCAGTATACGTGTTTACAACCCAGTCTGTGATCATTCCAAAACAAAAGAAAATTCCTTTCAATGTATTTCTTAATCCCTTGTTTTACGTTGTTGTTGTTTGCGGATGGTAGGTAATCGGATTAAGCTTAAAATTATAATTTAAAATGATGGTACAGACTTCTTCATCAAATCTGATTACACATAATTCACTCGTTAAGGCATGGACTTGAGGATTCACGTAATCTGTTGGACCTAATGAAAACTGTTGGCCATTTTCCTTGCCCATTCTAATTGAGTACATTGCTAACTAAATTTTATTAAATCTTTAATTGTATGTATTTTATAATAAATAAGAGTTTAATAAAGTTTAATGCCTTTTTTGATGTTGCCGATTGTTAATATTGATTGTGTTAGCAACAAATTGATTTGGTTTCCTTTGTTGAATCATTACAGACTGGGGAGAAAGTATTGTTTAAATTGGAATACATAATGCATATTAATATACTTATTGTTAATTTAAATAAGAGTGTACACCTATGTGGTCTAATACGTAGAGTAATTATATTATTAGTCAGTCATCATTTGATAAGCGGTCTAAACATAACAATGCCTGTGTTTATTAACATTTTATTGACAGTGGAAACTTCGCTTTGAAGTATTGTCTAAAATTTTACATATCGGATTTGAAAATGCTTCTGCAAGAAATTAGCACATAGATGGTATCAAATAAAATCCCTTATTAGGCTGTTTTTTAAGAAATTATTTTAAATGCCTAGATTTACTCCAGCAAGAGAGTGTCAGTGGCGTTTTCTTATAAACATATGTCTTTTGTAAGCGTTGTTATTATTATTGTGCAATGTTGTTATGTAAGAAAACATGTGACTCAGGTCTGACAAACATAATATTATATTATATTTTAATTTAACACGGAATAGCCAAGTAACGTGTTCGATATTAGTGATTTTTTTTTAGTTCCTGTATTATAAACAGTTATCTAATGCTTTATCAGTTTACTATTTCCTAACATGAGGACATTATTTATCTAGCCAGATAAATTGGAAGATGAGATTTGGATTGAAGTAGCTCAGGATCGCATCCAATGCGGAATTTGCCATTTGATTTCTGCTACTATATTGCTAATTTTAAATTATGCATTGCCATGAAAATGAGGTAATGAAAGATATGTTCTATAATAAAACAAATTACACTTCATAAATTACTTCTCTGTGTTAACTGTATTTGCAGGCGTTCCGTCACTCAAAGTACATTCGTTGCTGTTATTTTCTGATGTCCATTACATGAAAGTTATTTTAAAATATCCAGCATCAGGTGTCGGAGTGAGTTCTTGGAACATGTTTTATTTATTTTTAGCAATGCAGTGTGTATTTTACGTACCAGAAAGACCCCAGTCATGAATTTCGTGTCTTCAGGCTGAAACTGAGGAGTGCCACATAAGGGACTTCAGAAAGAGAAAAGTAAATCGCAGTTGGGTTCAGATGCAGGAAGGCGGGGATTTAAGTTCCATCTGCTGTAAGAAACAAGAACAACTGAATTAAAGTCGGGATATAAACGGTACGTTTTATTACTGAAGAGCCTCGCGTGATCCTGGGGAAATGCGTTCCTGCTACGCATTGGATGTGACGGCGGATGATTCACAAGTCTGTGCTGGTCGAACAGCAGTTCCTGACCGTATAGACAGAGTTAGTTTGCGAAATGTCAAATTTATGTTCCATATTGACGTGGCTAATCGCCCGAGAAGAATCGATTACCTTTAGTCGCCATCCCAAACAGATGTT
The DNA here is from genome assembly GCF_000696155.1 of Zootermopsis nevadensis. The sequence continues at coordinate 217,172 of NW_019059934.1, forward strand.
CGCACGTGTATGAACTTCGTAAGAATAAAGTAAAGTAAAGCTGTCCCTCTATACGCCATGTAGGCGCTTAGCGGGAGTGGAGGTATAGCTCCTACTCTTCCTTGACCTCGGCACTAGATGGAGGTGAGTGGTCAGCATCACGCCCCGGCCGGATTTACCCCCGGGAAAGGACCTCGGTACCCATTGTAGAGGAGGCTGGGTGGGCCCCAGAACCGGTCTGGACGCAGAGGCTAGAGGAAAAAAATCCTCTGCCCCCGTCGGGGATCGAACCCCGGTCGTCCAGTCCGTAGCCAGTCACTATACCGACTGAGCTAAGCCGGCTCATACTTCGTAAGAATAACGATAAATAAATGCAATCTAGCTCCATCCATTACAATATATTTGCCTTGTTGATATACTGAACCGAATAAATATGGAAAACCGTCTTATTATCTGTCCAATTGCATGAATTCTCAGAGAAGTAGCGTTCTGTGAGACGAGATTCAGAAGTCAATAGCGTTTTTGTTACGATGTGTATCAGATACGGTAGGTGTGATTTGTGAAATGGGAAAAAGGCGCTTGCTTCTTCTTTGTGAATCTGGAATCCATAGTCTTGTGTAGTAAAGAGCCGTTTCAAGATCTTGAAAAATCTTGTTGACATTAAACATTTCATCGTGATCCACAGTGGCGTTGCGCGCGCTACCACTATCGGGAATTTTCTTTGGGCATTTGCTGCTTCTGTTACAGCCTGCAAAATACTGTGGATGTCCAATAGGAAGCCAGCATTTGTCACTAACAGTTATCCTGTCCGTGATTTTCTTCAGGCTTACTGGATCCTATCTTAAAACAAGTTATGGCCACTTCTTATAGATTCTTACATACCGACAAATAATTTTTCATCTTCCAATCTCATCCGGCCCTGTACGAGAACAGTGTCGTTTAATAAGAAAGAATAACCACGACAATCAAATGTCGCTGTTGAGTAATTGTCACTCCTGGTTCGTATTTCGTCCAGAGACTGGTACGAGGTGCGATCGGAAAGTTTTCAGACTGCGCGTATAAAAACCCGTACACTTATCTCAGGTATTAAATTCATCCATCACCCTCGAAGTAGTTCCCCTGGGAGTGAACACAACGATCCCAGCGCCGCTGCCAAGCCTGGAAGCATCCCTGGAAATCGTTCTTTGTCAGCCTGTCAAGCACCATCTGCGATTCTGCCTGAATCTCTTCTATCGTCTCAAATCTCCTTCCCTTTAGCTGAATTTTCATCTTTGGGAAGAGGAAGAAGTCACACGGAGCTAAGGATTGTATTCAGTCGTCCAGGCAAGTGCTGGAACATTTCCTTAAAATTGGCCACGACTATTTCCTTCCGCATACTTTACAATTTATTACTCACTAAGATTCTAACTTTTGACGCTTTGTGTAACCTATGTTACTTCAAAAATATTGGCATCAGAGAAAATATAACGGATCAGCCAATCCATATGAAGTACAGCTGATCCTTATTCCTTAATACGTATTTGAACTATAAATGACACAATGGAGTAGAGTCGTTCTTGAAAATCTGAGTTGTTGAAGAATTTCCTCGTCTTTGTTGTTGCCTGAAATTATAAGAACCTACCGCTGGACCCTATACTGAGCCAGTTAAGTCCAGTCCACTCTCTCTCCCTCCCTGGTACCTTAAAATACATTTCCGTATTCTAGCATGTATTTTGTTTTGCTTCAGGTTTTCTTATCAAAGGCCTCTGTGTAATTTCTCTGAAAGCAATTGTAAGAATCATCTTTATCTTCATTTCGTGAAGTATTGGCGGGGAATGGATTGTGGTATTATTGTGCTCTTTTTTCTTCAGGAATGAATTTTAAATTTTGTTCTGT
>NW_019059934.1:221597-252328 GCF_000696155.1 Zootermopsis nevadensis
ATTACAGTCTGTTTATAAAAACGTGGTAAAAGAAGGGCAGTGTCGCCCATATTAAACAGAAAATGATCTGGCGATTAAAGAGTCAAAATAGTTTAAGTTCGTTAAAACCTAATGAAGGTATAGAACCTTCGCTGAGGCCACAGAAGTAAACTGTGGACGTTTTGCTGCAAAATTAATTAACACGGTCAACTAAGTGATGTAATGGATCCGACAGTTTAATATTACATAATTAAAGAGAATTAGTTGAGCCTAAATTTTGAAGAAGCAATATGAGTCGCCGTGTAACGCTTGATGGAAGACGTTGCTTTAAGTACGCAAATTTAAACTCTAACACCGTGGAGAATGTCAGTCGCTCACCTAATCCACAGATACTATTCATTTTCTGGCATCGATTCTGTTTTATATGTAGCCTGAAGATCCATTTTAATAATATTTTTTTTGTTTACTAATTTAAGTATATTTCAAGTGGTTTTCTACCTTCAGGTATGTTGTTGTTGTTGCTGCTGTTATTACACCATTAATACTGTTGGTATTCGTGTGGCTTTAGTCAAATACCAGATTTTTCTACTCTTTGCTTGAGCAGTGCATTAAAACATAGGCCTACTCCCTTTTGTAGGCACATTAACTATACGCAAAGTTGTCTAAATTGATTAGTTGTTGAGTTTAGTTTTATTATGTTACTCTCCCGTGTATTTACATTGGTATTGGCAAACACTCTAAAAAATGTAATTTAGTTGGATTTAATTTTTATACAAATTTAAGTCTTGAGTAATAAGCACTGTAAGACCAGTTGTATTCAGCTAAACTTTCGAAGTGAACCCTGGATCTTTCAAGGGCGCATAAGCCTGGGTTTACAACCACAAATATATAATGTCATGACTCGTTTAATTGTCCGGACTCAAGACAAGGTTGAGGATCCCAAGTGAATAAAATATGATACTGAATCCAATAACACACCTACGGCTGGGCGACGGGGATTTCAGCCTAAGTAGTGAAGTGAGGATATTGCTTTTCGTGGTCACGCTCAGAACATTTCTGCGGCTCATCTTGTCCAACCTGTAACAAGGATAAATTCTCCGTAAGTGAAGATGTCACCTGACCCTCACTCCATCTAGTGTGGTGGTATATACAATACATTTCGCGCTACTTCTAATTAAAAATGAAACAACAGAAAGCCGAACACCATCAAAAAAATTAACAGCGCTGGAAAGGACGTCGTAATGGAGGTCTGTATATCAGAATGTGGGTTGGCCAGGCCATTAATTTTTATTTCCTTCACTCCTAACGCAGACTAACGTTGAAGGTGTCAACATTAATGTAAAACACATGTCGGTTCAGTAGTAGGAATTTGAGAAGTCCCGGGTTCCATTCTAAGCTTGGTTATTCTAATTTGTTTGTCCGGAGAATATTTAAATATTACCTGCAGCAATTGACAACCGCTGTCTGTCAAGTCCCTGCCAATTCATGAATTATAATTATCTCGCACATTTGACGCTATTTATTATTTATTTATTTAGTGTTCTGTCTGACGACAGGTCCATATGAACAGGATCCTTCCATCCTTTTCTCGGACTGGGACCTGTTCATAAACGTTCTTGGCAGATGATCCAGAAGTGGTTTGCCATTGCCTTCTTCTGTGTGTGAATGGAGTAATTGTTGGGATGCCACGGAGAAACCGGGGAAGCCCCCGGAGGAAAACTCCGTGTTGCCTAGACCACGGCCTTGCCCAACACAAGTTATAAATTCGGGCACCGCCGGGAATCGAACCCGAGACCCCGGGATTACAAGGCCAGCGTTCTAACCGCTAGACTACCGTGCGGTATCTTTCACTTATACCGGACGCAAAATAAATTTAATATATAAGGTCACTGCTTTTAAGTGAGATAATTCGTGATTATCCTTCGAAAGGGTTAAGGAGTGTAACTTCAACATATCATTAAACATCCCCCCAGCCGAAAGTTATCGGCCGATTGCTACGGGATCCAAGGCGTGCTATAAATATGCCTTAGAACTAAGTACGTCGTAAATGATCGTTAAGCCCATTTTGCGGAGACTGGCGGAGGTTAAGCAGAAGTACTTCATTTTCACTGTGTACGTGCTATATTAAATTTAACCGTGTAACTGAGCCTGCTAGTGACAGTCGTTGAAATTTCGTAAGTAATTGGAATTCTGTTTCATTAAGCCGCGTGGCACAACCGTAATGAAATATTAGCTGCCATGAAAATAGGAATCATTAACAAAAATTACGTATAAAGGGATATTATTTGTAGATGTATGGATAAGAGGATTAAATAACTAAATGTCGTTTTAATAAAGGGAATTTCGGCATGCACTTTTCTTATTTTATCCAATTTCCGACTTAACCCTCTGTTCTATAACATCGCAGACATAGAAAGTATATGTCACCCTACAAGTACGGAACGTTTTAGAAGTTCACATTATGCAAAATAATAACTCGAACTGAACACAACTGAGGTTGATACAGCGTACTTGGAAAATTACAGACTTCAGATGGTGAACGAAGTTTGGCAATTCAACATTTCGAAACCATGTACCACTAAACAATTAAATGTTTATGCTGCTATGGATTGTGGTCATCTGACTTGTGATGCATTGCAGTCTTGTGGTATTTTACCAAAGTTTCTGAGAAACGTATCGCCTCCATTTTTAGGGTTGTAAGGCATAACCCAGAAAACCACAGTCCGCTTTTTCTTCGGTTGGAAAATCTCAATTTCTGATTTTTTTTTCGAATAACATCTGAAGCTCACTGGTTGCTTGCAGGGGTTCTAAAACTACAGTTTTAAAGTTTCTCACTGATCTCAGTTTATTTGTTTTTGTTATTATTAGTATGTTCCATATATTCAACACTTCATAGGGTACTTACTTCTATGTACCCAACACAAACCTTGCCCCCGAGGTACATAGTGCAGCAGCTATTTACGAAATACATTTTGTTTTTAATATGTGTTACATGTATTATTATAATAGTTTTATAATTATCATTATTGTTAGTTCCGGCAGCCACCGCTGGCATTATTCCAGTGTTTGTTGTTGTTGTTGTTGTTCCCTACCGCCACCATGAATTGTGAACCCAGAGCAAATGAAACAATACCTTCATGGGTTTTGCATGTTGAATCAAAGGATTTGCATAATAGGTGTGTTCATGGCCCCCATTACACAAACAGTGTGGACTTCTGCTTTGTTTGCAGGAGTCACACTGCATCACAGATAGGATTCCAGTGGCACTTGAGCTTCTGTTCTTTCGAGGCACACTGTAAAATCTCAATTATCAGACCACGAAGTACCTTCCAGACTGAATGATTCCGGTTTTGTTGCCATAGAATAAATAAAATAGTTCTTAGCAACCCTGTTTGCGACCTGAGTGTGTTTGTCTTCTGATTCAACTACAGATATCTGTGTTGTAGACACTAACTTACCTATTTGTTGAACGACGTATGTGCATTACGTCACTGGGAACATCTACAGTTTGCTACTTTTAAAATTCCGCAGCCAATGGTTCGAATATGGCCTTCGTGCGAACTTTGAGGTGAGATTAATACTATATTTATTCAGCGTAGGCCAGAAATGTTGTATGAGGTTGTGTTTGAAAAGTATACAGTTGTTATAAATAAACCAATCGTTGCAACTGTTTTTTTCCTGAAATTTTAGTTGTCTTATGTAAAACGTCATCTGCTAATGGAAGGAGTAGTCTTAAAACCCACATTTTTTAATCCTTCGGAAGCCTAAAATACTCTCTGCTAGCAGGGAGTGGTTTTAATGCGTGTTTTACTTAAGTGGTATTGGAAAACTTTTGGTTACTGTGATTAAGATAATGTACTAGGAACTTCATTGTTTGTTTTTTTAACTGTGAGAAAATTGTTAATTTGTCTGGAAACGTGATGGTTTAATCTTTACCAAACTGCTTTCTCTTCTGTACATTATAAATCCTGTGGGGAATAGGCTGCTCCTGGTGTATGCACTCGGTGGTATTCAAAATGAGAAACTTGGTTAATTCCAGCAAAGTATAAAGTAACCAAAGAGAACGCCACTACTCATACTACAGTCTTATAAGAGCAAAATCTTTTTCTTTCTCAGATTGGCAAGAAAGTTTCCTTTTTTTCCTTTCGTAACATCTGAAATGGATTACCGAAGGAGGTGTAAGAGGGCAGTAAAATTGAAGAAGTGCATTTGAGGAGAATGGAATAATGGAAACAGTCGCAAATGAAATTGAAGAACATATTTTATGTGACATGGTATGGAAAGAGACGGTTCCAATAAGGCTGTTTAATCAAATAGACTTGGAACAGTCGCCAGATTGAAGGAAAAAGAAATAAAAAAGTTCAAATACCCAATCGAAGGAATGAGTTTGACCTAACAATGTCAAGTAGGGGCCTGAGAGATCTTCGTGATAGTTCAGAGTCGAGAGTATGCGATTACCGTAACATTGCTTTAACCTAACCTCACTTCCTTGATTTAAGCCACACAATTTTTTACATTTTAAAATTTATGAAACAGATGTGCGTCTTATATTTAATGGCGTCTAAGAATTGATGTCGAAAAGTTGTATTGTGTGACTAAGCAGAAGGAAATTCTTCATGTCCGTAACATTACTCGTGGGACAGTAAACACAAACATAGCAAAGAGAAGTATTAATAAAAAGGAGTTTCATGTATTAATATTGACAGTTCCTATTGTAATATATTACTAAATCAGGGGTTGGTCTAACAGTCGATGTTGTCTTAAAATCGAGTGAATGCTGTAATAGGACTATAGTTAGGTGGGTTATGTAGATTGCATATTAGAAATGATAAATAAGTATTAGATTTTAGTTTAAAATTCTATAGGGAAGAAAACATTTTTGGGACAGGTTATAAATGGGAGAATAATATTAAAACGAATCTTATAGAAATAGGATAAGTTGATCGGTTCAACTGACTCGGGAATTCGACAATGAAACTTTGGGTTTCATAAAAGTCGGGAATCTCATGATTGCATAAATAGGCCTTGATCATGAATATCCTATTCTACTAATATTAATAGCAATAAGATTCTTATAATAATATATGTATTAATATGTAAATATGTTTTGTGTCTATAGAACTGGCGTGCTGTTATTATTTTCTAAACTACGAATAATAGAGCTGGGTTCTCCACTACAAAAGAAATACGCGGTCCGTTGTTATCAAATTTCGCTACGCGGAGAAACCAGTAGTGGGAACAATTTTAAGGTCCGATAGAGCACAACGTAATAGTCTCGTGTTGGGTAACAGATCGATTTTAGGCAGATGAAAACAGAAGAAACAAATCGGTGACTAGCCACGTAATCAGGACGGAGGAAAGTGCAGAAGTGGCTTTCAGATGAGGTAACAAATGTTGGTAGGGTTTATGCTAATATATTTTTCTCCTTTTAATTGTAGTCTTATGCTTTTATCAGATCCATCCCTTTTTCTTTTCCTCATTCTGCCTAATTCTCTGTTACTTTCCTGTCGTCCTATTTCTCCTTCTATGCTATTGCTTACTCTTCACCCGTCTCTATTTTCTACTCCTCCTACTTATTCTACTAAGTGTCTGCTCACTCTGTTAGCTTTTCTCTCGTATTTTTTCTACATACATACATATATATATATATGAATGAGCCGGGATAGCTCAGTCAGTATAGTGACTAGCTACGAGCTGGACGACCGGCGTTCGATCCCCGACGGGGGCAGAGGATTTTTCCTCTAGCCTCTGCGTCCAGACCGGCTCTGGGGCCCACCCAGCCTCCTCTGCAATGGGTACCGGGGGTAAAGCCGGCCGGGGCGTGATGCTGACCACTCACCCCCATCTAGTGCCGAGGTCAAGGAAGAGAGGAGCTATACCTCCACTCATCCCAAACGCCTACATGGCGTATAGTGGGACAAACTTTACTTTACTTATATATATATGTGTGTGTGTGTGTTTATTTTTATCATCTTTTATTCTCATCCTCTTTTATTTTCTTGTGCGGAGTTCAAACCCCCGGATGTGTTGAATATAAGCCTCAGAATTGTGCCTTTGGGGTCTGAACGGGATGTATCATCGGGAGACTGCTTCATAGGCCTTCGTGTACAAGGGACGGAAACCGAGTAACAACACAATGACTGGGTGTGTTGTTTTTTTATGCCTCGATAGGTTGAAACGGACTGACCAGTACCAAGTTCCCTTGTAGGCGAATTTTGTAGTGAACTCATTCATTTTCTAATTTATTTGCAGGTTGCCTCCTTTATCCCTGCATGCAATTATTTCTTGCTGCTTTATTATTTATTCTGTTTATTTATTTACTTGTCACTGAGATCTCGACCACGAGACTGAAGTTATAGAAATAAAGAAAATGACTCAAATTTATGAAATGTCTAGTTTGAAATGTCACTTATGATAGTGTTGTACTTGATGTCGAATTAATGTTGACCGTTCTTGTAAAGTACACATGTATTTACAACTAGCCTTCTATCACATACATACTGCGGTTTAATTACAATGAGAAACTACATTATCAAACATAATTCTCACACCCGCCACATAAGTCCAGTTAAAGTCGTTGTCAAATGGTAGTGCATAAGGGGCATAAGACTCCCCATGTGCTTGCCTTGTTGTGTGTCGTCAGCCTCGATGTAAAATATTTAAAGCATAATTTGAGGTTCTCACGGCGGCCTTCTACAACCAAGAAGACAGCCATGTTCTTAAAATATTCAAGACTAGGAAGAGGATACAAAAACTTGGTACATACTCCAAGTGAGTTTGCCATTTTTATGTATCATTTTCCTTTATATTAGTTTTTCGCAGTTGCGAATTTGTCGACGTAAATTATGTGTCCTTCCACAATGCGTGAACATATAAGCATTCTTCCTTGTATTTAATCACATACTCATAGTGATGATAAGTTCTTAAATTAAGTGATTAGGAGATAAACATTTACTGTTTTGTACAGATTATTTTTGTACAAAAATTGTTGTTTGTATATACGAGGCGCGTCCCAAAAGTAAGTTTCCCACTCGTCCCACAGCTAGCAAACCTTATATTGCGCGAAGCGACTGTGCGTACGTGATAGAGTAATGACGTAGCATGGCGCATGCACTAACGGAACTTCCCGCGTTCTCACATTAGCATCGTTGCAGCTGTTGAAGATGGAGGTTCTTATTCCAGCTCCCGCCGACTGTGAAGTGCGGTCAGTGATAACGCTAGGCCGCACACGGCTCGACGGACAGCAAGTCTCCTGCAGGAGTTCAGCTGGGAGGTGTTTAATCATTCACCCTACAGCCCGGACCTCGCTCCCAGTGATTTCCATCTTTTCCTACACCTCAAGAAATTCCTGTCCGGTCAGCGTCAGCGTTTTGAGAATGAAAGAGAGGCGGAGATGGTTGTCACACAGTGGTTCCAATCCCAGGCGGCAGACTTCTACGACACAGGTATTCAAAAGTTGGTCCCACGGTATGACCAATGTCTCAATTCCGGTGGCGAATATGTTGAAAAATAGCTGGACACTTGCTGTATCTGTTGCAATAAATATTTCCATGAAATTGTGTTTTGTTTCTGTAAACGGCCCCAGGGAAACTTACTTTTGGGACGCGCCTCGTATAATAAGTCGATTTGAGCTCCATGTACAATGTCAGTTATATTGGGCAGATAAAAACCAAAATGATACTAACCTAACCAAACTTTTAGTCTAAACCCGGAAATCCGTTAAGTATTAGCGCTTAATTGTGAACATGAAATGGTCAAATATGTACGAAAAATGCGTACAAATGTAAGCTGGTCCAAAATCATCGGCTAATAACGTAACAGATGTAAGGGACTTTACATTAACGAGCGGCACAGTGTGTAGGTGTAACTGCTGTTTTGTTTCTGGGGTTGCTGAGTGCGCTATATTACTTGTTTCTATCTTTCAGATGATCAAAATGATGGTGATCGTGGTGATAATATTCACGGCATGCTGGCTGCCGTTCAACATACTTATGGTGAGTAGTAACTACTGAATAATTCTGCTTAGCAAAAAAGAGACAAAGATTTAAATAATTGTTTTATTCCTCGCTGATTCGTCGTCAGTTTTTGCCTCAGTCTGTGTACATTTGTTCTATTTTTCCAGATATTTTAATTTCTTTATTCATTACTTTTTAACATTTTTTCTGTCCCGTCTGTTTCCTTCTTTCTTTAGCTGTTTCGTTCTTCTTATTAATATTCCTTTCCGCCTTATCTATTCATTTCGCTTTTGCCGTTGCTCTCATGAACCACAGCATTCATTTTACCGCCCATATTGAAGAAGCTCTTTTATCAAAAGTTAATCTGAAAAGCAAAATTAAGTGTTAATTGAAGATTTCTGTCTTCTGGGTTATTGCGCTGTGTAGTCTGGTCGATGTTAACCAACGTTTCAGAGGTCATACTGCCTCCGTCATCAGGGCGATCGCCCTGATGACGGAGGCAGTATGACCTCTGAAACGTTGGTTAACATCGACCAGACTACACAGCGCAAGAACCCAGAAGACAGAAATCTTCATACTCACCGCTGTGAGAACCTCAAGTCTTACATAAGTGTTAATTCTTATAATTTTGGACTTATTTTATGAAGGCGAAAATCTCTCAAATGCGAACATGGAGAAATTACAGCCCCTAACCCAAGCGATGAGATAATTTCCGTCCGACCAGAATATGAAATAAGATACAGAGAGGCAGACGAGCTTCTGTTCTCGATAGGCTATCAGAACGAGCCACAGGAAGTCTATGTGCCATAGTACTGTATTGAATACATTAATTTCATGTAAATCTTACGCTCATTTTAACTTTATTATCAGTTTTTACGACTCTATATAATGGCGTGTGTTCCTATAGCAGGGATTCTCAACAAATTCATGATTATGACTGCATTAACCGTACTGAAAGTAGTTTAATAAATTTCCCATCACCGCTCTTAAACTAGTTAGAAGACAAAAGACGGAAGTAATGACATGTTTATGTGCGCAGAAACACTTCAGTTAACAAGCCGATAGAACAGGTTTTAGAACTCAGGCTTATGTGACCCGTGTTAATTTTGCGGGTATAAGAACTGTGTATAATAAAATTTAGTACTGGTACTTGTTAGTTTCATAAGTAAAGTTTTGATGGCTCCCTTCTGAAATTAGTTTAAAGGAGCTAAGTAACACAGACTGCGGTGTGTGACTGTGATAATGCATTTACTTACTAACGTTTTTTCTTCTTTAAAAACTCTTTTACCTTCTGTTACAATTCTGTTCTCCCTTTCTTCAGACATTTATCCCGCTCCATGTTCATCTCTTTCTCCCTTAACTTACAGTGGATCACTATGGCGGAAACGAGAATTATTTGGATTGTGTAGTAGCGTCTGGACATATGACGTGCGTAGAAATAAATTATGTATGCTTAAGTGCGATTATTCCTTATCAGAGACATAAATTAAGACGAAATCAACATTATTATTGAGCTTTGTCTTTAGCAATATCCCAGTAATACGTAAAAAAAATAAGCAATTTACGCACGGAAACCCCCAGTCCTTCACAGTCTTATGGCCCTTGTGTCTGGTACCAAGGCTATATTTTCTGATCCCAAAAATGCGTCTGTTGTTTTTTCTCCCTGTAGGTGGCACTAGACAACAACAGCGATCTCGCTAGTTGGTCAGGGACACCCTATTTGTGGTTTGCCTTCCACTGGCTCGCCATGTCGCACTCCTGCTACAACCCGGTCATATACTGTTGGATGAACACTCGTTTCAGAGCAGGATTTTGCACCGTTTTGGATCGGCTGCCAGGTCTCCGAAGACTTTTTCCGCTCAACGTCAGACACCGCCACAGTAACACGTCTTCAGTTACTACGGGCGTCGCCCTCACAGGTAATTCAACTTAGAATTTAAAGCTGTGACATGTCATAACTCAGATCAACCACGGCGAACTGAGATAGAACACTGCTAATACTCGAAAATCACGTATCGATTCTGTGTTCAAATAAAATGTAACGCGATTTGACTCGAGAAACGACAAGTAAAATGACAAGTGTATGACCAGTGGTTTTTGATTTGACCCATTTTATTTCGGGTATTTTTGAATCTCGGAAGACACGTGGCCCTGTTTCAGGGGTAGATCCTACTGAATCGTCGGTGCTGCAGCGTGTCAACACTTGTACGACGTACCTGAGTACACGCCGCAAACACCAGTACCTGTCCAACGACTGTGCCTCTCCCGCCCGGTCAGGAACTGCGCTCCTCAAGGGCTGCCCTCCCACGGCGCACTACAACGGACATCGTAGACTGTCCCGCCTGGACAGCTACCCGGAAGATCAGATCTAGTGTGTCACTCAGGTTCAACTGCGCGCCGTTTGGCTAGCGAAGCAAAACTCGAAAACTGAGCCTCAGGTGACTCAGTGCCACCACTCAGCTGTTATCATCGCCTTTGCGTTTGAAACCACTGCGGGAATTGCCACGCGTACGGAATACGCTTTGCGAAGTTTCGCGAGAGGAAGACAGACCCGCCGTCGGTCTAACAACGAAATGATTCCCGTTACTGTGTAGAAGGATATAAAAATGTAACACATGGACAGGTGTTACTTCTGCTGTTTGAACTGAAGAACGTGCATGATACTTCCTCTTCCGTCAGATTTATATAACTGATAACTAATACTGAAGCGATTCCAGGGTCAGAATGCGGGTTGCATAAAGGAACCTATGTTTCTCTTTTCGAGTTATTTTCCCGCGGTGCAATTAACTTGCGTAATGTTACACAACCATCAACACGCTTTTAATATAGCCCACTATGTGTTTGAATTTAACCTGTAGTTATAGACCCATGTGATAGATCTGCATAAAATTAATTCAGAACTTTCGAAATACGCTCGTCAAAGTCATCATAAATCTCTCATATCGATTTATTCAGTAAGCAGACTATTTCGACTTTCGTCCAGTGACATTCCATAGCCATGAAATAAGCTAAGGTCACGCTGACGACACTTGCTGTAGCCATCGAAGTACGTATCATACTTACTTGAACTTACTCAGCTGCAGTTCAATCACATACCCTACAGAATCTTGTGTTTCCCGATTACAAGTTGTAATAAATCAGGGAGGACCTTATGTTAAATTTAAAGTGATAGCCGACTGCTCAGAGAGTTACATTTGAAACCAATCTTTACTTATATAAATTCTGATTCAAAACGTCGATGCAATTTATGAATTAACTTCGAAATCTTTTAAAGTTGCACAGTTTCTGAGTGCTCTGTTACAGTTAAATGGGCTTGTAACATGAGATCGATGTAAATTTCTTGGTGGTGGTGGTGGTGGTGGTGGTGGTAACTACCCACCAGGACGCTCTTATTTGTGAAATTTCAGTTGTGGGACCAAATTAACATAGTATAATATGTAATGGCTGGCGACTAATTCGGTCAAATGGTATTATGGAGTTTATGTCGACATAATTTGTGCATTTGTCCACGAAGAATTTAATTCAAGCATGTTATTAAAAGAAAAATGTTCATGAACAGTCCAGCAAAATTGTAATAGGAAATTAATGGATACTACGTAATCAAAACGTTGTCTTCATTTTAGCAAATCTCATATAAAATGAATGAAATGTTACCTCACGTACTTTGGACTCCACAACGTCTGTAAATCATAAAAATGTATAATATTTCTTGTACAGAAACAGTTGAAGGGTTGGTTCGATATTGACAATGAACACAAATTTAGATAGTCCTATTTGTGAATATATCCAATTTAGATTTTATCACTGCATATTAAACGACATATTAAAATAATCTGTCTGCACGAGTAAAGTAAATATTTGATACCCACGGCTTTTCTATTTATTTCCATTATATATTCCATTGTATTGCTTTGTACGGTGTCGTGTGTTTGATGTGCAACTCGTGTTTCTATTTCAAAGTCGTTAAGGAGTAAAGAAACTTGTCTATTTTGTATCTTTGAACTTGATTTGAAAATTTTGCGTGAATCAGACATACGAGGTGGTTCAAGAATCTACGACAACTATTTTTACTGTATTCTATAGTGAATAGTGAGTTTGAGTTCTTCAGAATTTCCTCATGTTACTTTGCGGTGTAACCATAAGGAGATATATCCATATTCTGTGACAGTGTATTGATCTGACTGGTGCCATGTCATATGATGTTTCATTAAGACAACAACAAACAACATATAATGTTGTTGTCATTTTAGCTTACAGTGTCAATAGATGACGGTTCAGATTTATTTCCAATGACGAAACCTATCAAAGAAACGCCTGTTCTAAACTGACGTATGTTAAATGTATCATCGAAAATGTGAAGAACTGTGTAAGGAGTTTTGTCTATTGTATTATCAAATATTACCTAGGAAACGTACCTAAAAACAACACTGATTAAACTTTTTATTTTTGTCTTGGTGCTGGATGTGTAATAGTCTCTCGAGTTTTCTAATATGACATTTGTTGTTTTCAGAAAGAGAATAATCCTTTCCATGTTTACTCTTCTGTTAGGGAGACATTCCTTTATTTAATATTTCCATTGGAACTTATAAATTAAGTTCGCAAAAAATCTACAGTTTGTCAGTTACTTGAAGTATTAAGAGATGACAGAAGACTTTCTTTACTGATTTGTCACAAATCGATGTGTATAGAGACAAACGGTCGATATCAAAGCATTGTCTTTTCTGTAGCATAGAATTGGTTAATATGTCTCATATAATTAATATTGTCATCAAACGTAATTTCAAGTCAGAATCAGTGACGTTCAAATATGTCTCATAGTGAGTCAATGCCAATGTCTATCTTGGGAGGTGTTCAACAGTTTAAATGTTCAACATCATAAATATTGAATTCCACCATGTAATTGTGCCAAATCCATGTTTTCGTCTTAAAATATATGACACGTGCTATTAACTGTATCACATTTATTGTCATGTATTGCGTGTTTTTGGCGAATGAACAGTCAAAAGTATTATGTATATTTGGTCTTTAATTATATATCGTGTTACACAAAATAAATTGAAATAAATATGTGTAACTAAATATCAATATTTATTTCGTCTCATCAGAAGACAGTTGTTATTTTGATTAATCTTGTCATTAATTTCAAAAGTTGGATAGCCGCTTTGTACTAAAACTCGGGATCACGAAAATCCAATCGTATGCACACGAATATAATTCACTTGTTATGTAAAAGTCTTGCATATTTGAGGATTATAACGTAATAATAGTAATTCTGTGAATTATAATGGCGTAATGTGTTATGCGACAATCCATTTAATTGTTACTTTAAAGGTGTTCATAATTATTCTCGCAGTTTTGCTGCTTAGTTACATCGCTACATCTCCACTTTGAAAGGGAAACGGCCAAATTTTCTATCAGCTGACATTGAAAACTCTGCCCCCCGCTTAACATATTAACTGCAGTTTAATAGCAACTTTATATTTGAGCGTTTCTTCAGACGAGCGTCTGGAAAGTACGATTTTCCACACATTCTCGATGTATGTGGCCACACTTACACTTCGATTACCTTTATTTAATTTAAGAGTGTCTCCTGTTCACACTGGGTAAGGGAATGGGCAGGACACTGGACTGTTATGTGCATTAATCTCACCCTCGAATCCCTTACCGGCTGAACAATTACGGGTGCAACTGAATCAACAGCATTTTATTTTAACTCCAGAGAATCGCTGATATGGAATGTCATGTAGATATCTCCGGGAATCTGACCCTGGCTATCGAGCCGAACGAGGTGTCTATTGCATCCTGAGAACCATAGAAAGGACATGTGTGTGTGATGCAGTGCTCTCGTAATCATTTCAAACTCACACGCCCGTGTAATGCAATTAATGATGCTTAATAAGGCATGATGGGTCCTGTAATTTTCCCCCCGCGTACAGGAATCTAGCAACAAGTGGGCTCTTGATTCACGCCATGCGCCTTCAAGTGCACCCTCACTTGGTTGTCTCTGTCTGTAGTTCCACTTTTCCCTAAACTAATGAATTGCGTTCGACAAAATGGATGGTGTTGCTGGTGGTTATCTAGACTTCTTTTTTCTGAGTTCTGTATTTTTCCTACGCCTGAACTGACCGCATTAATGTCCTACTTACTCGATACGTTTCAGCTATTTAAATTCATTAGTTATTCTATATGTATGTTCCTCTTTTTTTCCTTTCTTTCTTTCTTTCTTTCTTTCTGTCTGACGACAGGTCCATATGAACAGGATCCTTCCATCCTTTTCTCGGACTGGGACCTGTTCATATACGTTCTTGGCAGATGATCCAGAAGTGGTTTGCCATTGCCTTCTTCTGTGTGTGAATGGAGTAATTGTTGGGATGCCACGGAGAAACCGGGGAAGCCCCCGGAGGAAAACTCCGTGTTGCCGTGTTGTGTAGTGTGAATATTATAAAAAATTGTGTCTAACGTTATTTTTATTTTTTGTTTGTTACGGACCTATTAATCAATAACTTTAATATCAGTGGAATGTAATACAACATTCGATATAGAATTCCATCCTGTAAATTCGCCTAATAAAGAAAAATTAAGTCTGTCAACTACAAGAAGACGTTTTCTCGTGAAAAGCTCATTGTACGAAAAAAGTGTTGACATTAAATATTCTCCTCAGTTACACCAACAGTTTTATTTTAAACATTTTTCTACATTATTATTTGACCTATGGAACAAAATTCAAGAAAAATTTCATCTGATTGTATGTAGCACGATTACCTTTGTAAAAATGGAATTGATGGAATTGTACCTGCAGTAAATGCATGTCATGGCCAATTACCTATGAATAACCAGCAAGAACGGAATTTATAAAAAAAATATGTGCCCCATAGAGTCTTGCGAATTTTTATGACGTAGATACACAATTTCGAACGGACATTCAATGGTACGGAAGACCAAAGAGGGAATCTGCAGCTTAGACAATTGATTCGTTGAAGTCGTGCGTAAGTAACGCGTATCTCAGCCACTGTAGCACGTAATTCAACTATAGAGAAAGGCAGAGAGACTGTGCTCCTCTTGTATCAATCCTAGGCCTGCTACCTACCATTCTCACACTGTTTAATAAATCTTAGCGTTACCGTCCAAGTCACTTATGAACAAATGAATTAAAATATTGTATAGATGAAACAGCCTTTGAACTACATTAATTACACTGCCGTTTTAAAATATGTACGTTTAACTAAATTTAGACGACTCTATTATGAAAGATTCGAAAATAAAACTCTTATTTTAATTAATTTCAACTATTAGCTAGTTGAAATAAAAGTTTAAGTTTAAATAGAAATATGTGGAAATTGTTCTTTTGCTTTCAGCAGTCCACACAAGGGTTATGGGTTAAGTATACATCTCGCAGGCATTCAATTGAATAGGCGTTCCTTGATGTCCCAAATTTCGTATGTTCATATGTCGATATAAAATTAATTACAAAATGCTTTAGACGTTGAGCGGCAGAAACTTGCGTCAATCAGTTTAGGTAATTGAAACTTCGCGCCTCTGTACTGCCAAGTATCGTTAATAACCAATTGGAAGTGAAAAGGGGTCGAGGAAGAATACGGAGTGTCTAACCAAGATTCCACGCAGCTGATACAAAACCCAGTAACACACTAAAAAACGATCCTGAGTTAGTTACATATGCCTCACAGTTTACTTCCCTGTGATTCGTCTAAATTTTACTTTTCAGTCACCTTATCCATCTCTAAAGTGGCAATTCTTCAAGTGACTTCACCACCCAAATTTTGAATGCATTATTTTCCTTCCCATTTATAGCCCAGTCCAACGTAGATTCCTAGATATTACTGTCCTAACTGTGATGTACTGTATATTTCAGAGTAGTCGGTCAAGGACTCAAATTGAGAGCCTTCTGAATAAAATCAGAGTTGCAAAAACTACGCTGAAACTTTCTGTACGTTTTATCTCATTTAGATATAAGTTATTCTGTTTTAGTGTAAATTTACCTTTTACAGTTTTGTAAGGGGGACAGCTTCAATACCCGCGTTACATGGCAATTGACATTTTTCTAACATAAAACATACGTAATCGTATTAGGGGGCACAATCATAGCCGCGGTATAACAAAACGCGGAATATCGAGGTTCCACTGTATTGTGACTTTGGTTTAGACGACCTGCATGATACCTTACATACTCATTTGTGTAACGGATTATAGTAACGTAAATAATGCCGAAAATACAATTTGTAGAAATTTTACAGTTTTTGGAAACAGGGAACTTAAATATGTGCACTCTTGCGGGAAAGTGAGAACTTAAACTTACTTTATCAATGAGGGACTGTCGATTTTGGCGCTATCTGTCAGACATATGTATAATCACTGTGAAAAGTAGTTTGCTGAGTCACCTGTTGAGCACATGTCATAACCACTTTCTAGATGCCAGATAAGTTGTTTCAAGGTTAGTTTGTTAAGGAGATGAGTGTTGTATAAATGGATTTTGTAATTATAGAAGAAGAAGATTTGTTACAAGACAATAACATTTACGTTAACAACAGTGCTGTTGTGTTTAATAACAAAAGAGTAAGGGTTCTTATCTTTTGTTAAGTTGCCCTGTTGTATTATAGGTTGTCAATGTTAAGACAGTTATGACATTGTAAGAATATACCAGCCCCTCCAAACTTGTGAAGTTTCTGTTGCTGTTAATAAGGAGGTGATTAATGTTTTAACTATTAATGATTACAAAGTTTTTTAAAATGATGTAAATAATTAGAACAGATGGGTAAGGAATGGTAGCCACTATTGTGTTACTAGGTGTGGTAGCTTGTGTAATCAATATCAAGTTGTTGTGTAGATTACAGTGTTTGTTTGAATACACACACACACCATTTTACACACAATTACATATCTTTTCTTTTTTTCATCTCATGGTCAGCTTGACCCTCGTGACCCCTTTCGGGGTTTTCTTGCGAAGGTACCACGATGGTTTCACCTTGTCTTCCATGGCCAGTCTTTATCCATCAGACCAGAAGAGGGGACGCGGACAAACATCCATGACTTGAGTGGGACGAACCCACGGTCACAGAGGCCAGGCGCATGAGGACCATGCCTCAGACCACGTGGCCACTGCGCCAGCACAATTACTTACACAGCCACCAAAATAAAAGAATATATCAGAATGGTGACAAGCAGTGCAATTAAAGTGAAAACATTTTAGGTATTCACCAGTTGAAAAGTCTTCAATAATTAGATGTCATACATTGTGTGTGCTCTGTATTTTCAGCTGAGCTATGTGGGACAGGACTGTTGGAAGATCCCTCCAGTGTTGGTGCAAATGTATGGCACGAAAGTTCAGTTCCTTGACCTGAGCTTCAACTGTCTGATGACTCTGCAGGGCGTGGAGATGTTCCCAAACCTGGAGGAACTGGTTCTGGACAATAATAAACTTTCTGATTCTGTATTAGTGCCTCAGCTACCAAACCTACACATTCTGTCTCTCAACAAGAACAATGTGAGCCTTATGAACAATGTAGTCCTGGTCTGTGACCACTTTACAGTCTGGATAGTCTGGGTTCATTTCCTTGAAAGAGTAGAGACTTTTCTTTTTGCCACCACATTCAAAATGACTAGGTCACAGTTAATACCAGAGGATATTTTCCCATGGCCACACCATGAAATTGACCACCCACATTCATCTAATGCTGAAGTTAAGAATGTTTGGAGCTTTGTCTCCATTCTGAATACATGCCTCATAGTTTGGTGATTACACATAGGGAAAAAATTACCTTTACAAGCTTCATAATTATCCAGGAAATTGTTGTTCCTTTGCTTTCTAAGATTTTTTTATAGTGTTTCATGCAAAACTTTCCAGCTTTTTCCTTTTTAAGAATATCCGTAGTACAAATAGGTATGTATCTTTAAAGTCTGTTTAATTAAATGTGAATGCCATCTATGAGCAAATATAATAAGTGAAGTTACAGTATAACCTCACAAGATTATTTCAGTTAGTAGTGGCGTTAGCAAGAATAGTTGGGGCTGTTTAAATTATGATAACTTTAATAACAAAAGATGAACAACTATTCTGTGTGAAGTTGAAGCTACTACATATTTTTTAATGAAATGGTATGCTGACCAGGATGGAGTTTTAAATGCCCAATGTGTCAGGGGAAGGATAAATATCAACAGACTGTATATTGTTACTTCATCCTCTTGGTAATCCTGCAAAATAAACTCATGGAGCAGAGTCCTTGAGAAGCTGATTGCTCCTCAGCCAGCCGATAAATTTTTAGAACTCAAAGGACTGTTGCTGCATTTACAACAGCCTGCCACCAGGCCACACCATCCCACCTTGTTTAAGAACCATTTTAATATTGTTCTCTCATCTACACCTATGGATTTTGCTTAGTCTCATTTCTTCAGGTTTTCCAGCCATCATTTTGTATGCATTTATCATCATCATTGTGTATGCTGCATACTTCTCCCATCTTATCTTCTTTGATTCAATCATTCTAGTAGTATTCAGCAAAGGATAAAAATTGTGGAACCCCTTTTTTGCAGTTCTTTTCAAACTCCTCTCACTTCATCTCCTATTAGATCCAAACATTTTTATAAACAGCCTGTTCTGAAACTCATTCAATCTGAGTTCTTCCCTTAATGTGAGAAACTAAGTTTCACTCCCACATAAAACAACAGGTAAAATTACAGTTCTGCATATTTTAATGTTTACATGTTTAGATAGGAGCTGGGATGACAAAAGATTGTGAACTCTCCATTTAATCTGCTCTTAAAATTTAATTAAAAAGAAGTAACTTCGTTATTTTTCACATGAATGGGAAAATATTTTTTTATGTATATATTGTTTGGCCAGATCAGCAATTTGGAGTCACTGCTTACCAAGATAGCCAAGAATTTACCATCACTTCATTACCTGAGTCTCTTGGGAAATGCTGCATGCCCCAATCAGCTGTCAGATGCAGACAAGGATGAAGAAGATTACCAGAGATACAGGTAAGAACTAGTACTGTCTCATTTTCTTGTCTACAGTATTTGCTAACACAAGAGTCAAAAGATATAAATAATTTTAAATTAAGACATAATTGTGTTTCAGATTCTATGTGCTGTATCATCTGCCAAGGTTAAAATTCTTAGATTCAAGATGTGTCACCTCAGAAGAATGGAAGGAAGCACAGCACAGAGGGAAGTTTATGAAGATTATACGTCCTGAGAGTTCTCATGTATGTGTATGATATCAGTTTTGTATAAAACATCTGCATATATTCGTTTACCGATTTTAGTTGCACCTTTATATTAGGTTTGAAGAATCCTGCACTGTAAATTAATACACTTTCAAATGTAGCACAGCAGGTAAGTAATTTTGTGTTTGTCTGTACCCACATATTCCATGTGGCTCGTGGCAGCACGCCTGTTGCTGTTTGAGCTTTGTTTTCTGTCTGTTTACATAAACCGATCATCATCATCCACTGACTGTTAATTTCGGTTCTTTCCATTTTTTAACTGTGTCGTCTAATCAAATTAACTGAATTTTAAGGACACCAGTATACTTTCAAATGTGTTCCAAGAAGTTGTTTTTGAAAATATTGGTATTCTGAAATCAAGATCTTGTGTCCAGTACAGTGTTTGTTTTAGTTTATGATTCTGATTACAAATACAAGACGAAGAAATGTGTGTAGGGTCCATATTTGATGTTCATTTGTTTGGTTATTTGAATGTTGAAAATAATATCATCTTCTTCTTCTTGTAGCGTTATAACCCTGTGTGGGTCTTAGCTTGTTCAACGAGTTTTTTCCATTCTGCCCTATCATTCACAATTCTTCTCATCCCCTCACCCCCATCGTTCTCACATCCTCCTCCACGTCATCTATCCATCGTTTCTGTGGTCTCCCTCTCATCCTTCTTCCCATCGGTCTCCATTCCATCACTCTGTTGAAAATAATATTGTCTCATAAATTATGTTCACAAAACATATATAAACCACCTTAATTTTTATTGTGCTAAGTCCTGTATAAACAGTGAATGTTGGGGCAGGTTAGTTCATTCTTCATTTTGATTATGTCTGTAGTTTCTGTGCATTTTGTTGGCCTTGCATGAAATCGCACAAAGTTGTGAAAGCTATCATCTGCCTGTGGCATGCAATTACTATTAATGAACTACCCTGGGATTGAATTAAGGCCTCCAAGATGAGAAACCAAAATAATGTAGAATTATATTTTGAGACGATCCAATTCTGATTATGTGATTTCTTACGTAGGTGTCGCACAGAAGTGATACGTGTGGTGGCAGCCCACCGTCGACATACACCCCTTTGCCTACATCTTCAAGATGTATTGGTGACCATCAAGGTGAGAATAACAGTCTTATGGAAAATTGCTGGAGAGAATATTTGGATCTAAGAAAAAAGAAATAACTGGAAGGTGGAAAATATTACGTAATTCAGTTTTGTAATTTGTTCTTGACACCAACTATTACTAGGGTGCTTAAATGAAGGAGAATTGGGTGGGCATCACATGGGGAAATTCGAAATAAATAGAAAATGTTTGGTTTTGAAATCTGAATAATAATATTAGCCTTTTAGGTTGACTTTTCTATTTAGTATTGAAATTCCCATGTTTTTGAAAGTAGTCTAAAGAAAGGAATTGCATTTGTCTTATGTTAAGATTAAGTTTGAGGTCTTTATAACTCACTAATGTGTTTTAGGTGCATATGGGAAATGTCGCTATCGATATTCTGGGAAACACTCGGAGGGCAACCGCTTCATCCAGAATAGCGATCTCTAAAATTGGGAATTCAATCACTCTCACTAGTCATAATGAACAACAATTAATAAATTAATTTCGCCCTGCAGCATACTCTACACAATCCTGTACCTGCCTGTGATACAATTTTTTTAAAAATTTTACAAGAGGAATTGTAAAAGAATTTATTCTTTCTAAATTTTACAGATTTATTTTAATGTATTATAAGCTGTATTGTTGTCTACCAGTTTTACAAATCCGTAAGCAGACAGTGCAGATTTTAGTGCATAAGATGCTTAGACAATGTAAGCAATTTTTCAGTTATATTTTAGAGCAGGGTTAACTTCTTCTTGTAAAACAACTAAGCATTTTGTTGTCTATCTACTTTATTGCTACCAGTAAGTACTTTTATATCCTAGATGTGTTGTCACCACCATAAAGTATGGGATATGCTTTTATGTTTTGTGTGAGCTCAGGACATTTGTACTTTGCAGTCTGCGAAAGTTCATCTGTCGGCAGTTCTGTTGCTTTTGATTACCAACATGCAAAAAATTATTTTATTTGCTTATTAATGGAAACCATGTATGTGCAATCATCATTGCAATTGAAAGTCAATGATGGGTGGTTTAGGAACATTTTGTAATTATGGTCAGTGTCTACTAGTTTTGCTGTTTCCATGTGTATGTTAAGAGGTGGTATTGTGGGATATTTCTGTGGTTTAGCCTGCTCAGTCTTTAATTGTAATTCTTAAAATATCACTAAGAATTTTTTAATTGTTACTCCAAAAGGTGTGAAAACTTGACTCATTTTATAATTTGAAACTAGTCTCTCCGTGGACATCCCAAGTCTGTTTTCTCGATATTGGTATTCATAAAATATTCCTATGATTTGACATTTTTCAATCTTCATAAATTTTCTAACCATCATTTTTGATAATCTCATGTAAGTAAAGTAAAGTTTGTCCCACTATACGCCATGTAGGCGTTTGGGGTGAGTCGAGGTATAGATCCTCTCTTCCTTGACCTCAGCACTAGATGGGGGTGAGTGGTCAGCATCACGCCCCGGCCGGCTTTACCCCCGGGAAAGGACCCCGGTACCCATTGTAGAGGAGGCTGGGTGGGCCCCAGAGCCGGTCTGGATGCAGAGTTTAGAGGAAAAATCCTCTGCCCCCGTCAGGGATCGAACCCCTGTCGTCCAGCCCGTAGCTAGTCACTATACTGACTGAGCTATCCCGGCTCACCGATAATCTCATGTTCTTTTATTAATATAAACTATTCCTTTCTTGCATCTGTTCTGGTTAAGTTGGTTTGTGGAACATGGGGAGCTCATTTCTTGGGGGCTTCCTCTTTCCGCAGGCTATAAATGTGAAAGACTTCTCTAAGGGAACAGGAAGCCAGCTCATAAAAAATAATGGAACATTCACTGTGTAAAAGGATTTGTTCATTAATGTAATGCATGCAAGTGTATTCAGTAAATTTCATTAGTGGATTATAGTTGTTAAGCTTTCTTTTTGTCTCTGCCAACTCCTGCCATCCATTGTCTTATGTCAACATGTTCATTTACTGGTGTTGGTCCTAACATTGCAAGCTTGTGTGTTTGAGAAAGAATATTTTGCTATGTATGTCCTGTTTTCGGAAAGAGTTATGATGTTAGTATTGCTAGTCTGATATCAGGTTTATGAACACAATGGTGCATTACGTATTAAAAAAGTTACATCATTTTGCTGTTTAGAATCAACTGCAGTACTGCCTGCAACTGGTATTTTTTGCCAGTGTGGGTGTTATGAGGTGAATAGCATGTCAGTGATGGATAAAAGCTTTTGGAGGTTAGGGAAGCATCTTCTAGCCAAGTACAGGTGACTCCTGTTATAATGGGATTTAGTATACAACAAGAAATTTACAAGGTAGGAATAATAATTCCTCAACCCCTGCAAAATGGCAGTACGCTTCACATTGATTCACAGTCTCACAAACTATATTTTGATTTATGGCGGGATCGATTCTATATGTATTAGAAAAATGATGTTCAAAATAGTACTCCTTGACAATAATACCTCGACAATACTCGTTACAGGATGCAACTTCGTAATTTCAAAATGGCGCTCATTAGGTTGGTGTAAAGTTTACACTGTAAACTATTCAGTGCTAGTAGGTATGGACGTTGGTATGACTGTGGCAGAGAGTACAGAATAACTGGATAGGTGGATAATCTGTCGCCCAACGAACTGGTCTGTCTTTTCTGCATGGCGATGTTGAGTGCGCGGGTTGGAGACAATATTAATTGATTTCTTTTTTGGTCTTTTTCCGTAAGTAAGTATATAATGTATATATTTGTTGGTAAAGCTTAATGTCGAGTAGTAGATAGTAAAAGCAATTAATGTTGACCTTAGACATGTTTCTTTATTCGATTATGTTCAATGGCTACGTTGCTCGAAATGATTTGTCATTGAAAAATGTGTTATTTTAATTACTGTGTTTCTTGAAAATGATTCATTCGTATTATATTGTTTAAATTTCTTAATTGAAATGATTGCTGATCAGCTCAAGACAACTTATAATTCAGCCGATGTTGACTGATATTTCGAGCTATAAGACATGCTGGTATCGTCAGCCCCTCCAGGCAGAGATAGGATAGTGTCGTGAATCGGCTATGACTGTGCCTTTCCATGTTCTTTTCGATTCATTTAATCACCCTATCATTTGATATTTTAGCTTGTACGGAAACTGTTATTAAGTAAGGCATGAATAAATTTCATAAAATAGAATGGTATTACTGTGCGTAAGTGATTGTTTGCCTTAAGGGAAGTAGAAATAGTCTGATGTGTTGTATTTGTACATCACAAAGGTAAGGTATTTTGCGGCTTTGAAATGACAAGGTCTTTATATTTATCATACAACCACTAGGCAGCCACTGCCCTTTTACCGTGTTATGAAAAATAAGCAATGAAATTTAAAAACATCTTTCAGGCTACAGTGAATGGATATGAGTGCCTAGTTAATTCTGTGATTAATTTTCCTCACTGTATCAGTGTATTACATGCAATGAAGGTCCTAGTACATTGGTCAAAGTGTATTTTATAATTATAAAATCCATTTTTGCATTGTCTTATTGGCATTGGCGGATGTTATATATTTCTTTCAGTATGTGCAAAGTGGGTGTGAAGGAAGAATCTTAAGATGGTGGTGTGTTCAGAATTAGTAAGTTCCTTGTACTGATGAATGAATACAAAATAAGGTGCTGTAGAATTACAGAATTTACCTGGTGGTTCTCTGGTCCTACCATGATGTCCCTGTAACTTTGCTTTATTGCAGATAACTTTTACTTTTTATAAACTTGGTTATCTGACAGGTTTTCAATATTTCCATTTTTATTTAGAGTATGTCCTGGTGTGTGAATATGCAACAATTTGAATATGAAGCAGCATTTGAATAGAAATGTGTTGCATGTAAAATTATTAATAATTATGTAATGAATTAGGATTGTGACAAAATTTCATTTTTAAACATGTTTTGAATTTAAAGGGAAATTTAAGTTTGATATCATACCATGATGCAAAAAACTATTTAGTTTATTCAGGGAGATACTTTATGAAAGTCCATAATCAAACTATGGCTGTAAGGTAGGATAAGATACTTTGACCATTGTGTCTTAATATGAATTATAGGAGAACATAGTTCTAGACCCTACCTGATGTGATCTATTAGATCGATTGTGTAGGGTTAATGCACCAAGAGATAGTTGTGGATAATGGTGGAATTGAGATATTTGACTATTTGTAAATAATCATAGTAAGTATACATAAAGACAATTTTGAAATTACTCCTCACACCAATTTTATGTTGACACTTTCCTTTATGGTCTACTAACTTTGCAATCATACCTGGATGCTTCAGAATGTTGTTCTGCAGACATCAGATACCAGCCTGTAACAGCCAGCAACTGCACAGAAGTACTGCATGAAGGCTGCATTTTGAATTGTGTTAGAATAGTGGAATTTGTTGTATTGCAGTAAAACATATCGTGGCCTGAAGCAAACTTCAGCACAATGGCAGCAGCGTTACATGGTGGTTTGAATACGTGAGTGAACACATCGTAACCACAACATACAATCTCCGTACTTTTTCAGGTATGTAGTTGGTATGCTGAATTCTGACATTATATTCATGCTCTGTTTTTTATGTTCTTTACACAATGTGGACAAAATACAGGCAGATTATGTCTGTAAGGCTGTTTGCCTTTATAGAAACCACCTTGTAAATGTAATAATTTTATACTTAGTCCATGTAATAAGAACCACATGGCAGAGTTCTAGTTATCTGCATGATGTATCTGATTTACTTGTGCTAAAATTCATTTTCAGTAAATTCTCATGAGGTAGGGACTTGTTGAAGCATCTTCTTGCTGTTTCCCTTGGGTTTTGCTTTTACATTTTTTAAGTATCAAGTTGGAGTTATAACATACAGGAATGGGGACATTTTAGAAACTGCAGAAAATGGTCCTTGCTCATAATGTCTGAACCTATAAACATCAGTACCATATTTAATAGAAACATATGTCTTCAAGGAGGAAACTTGTTAACAGTGAAACCAGGAAATTAAAGGCTCGGATCGTGTTAAAATTCTTATATCAACATATTTCTTTCTATTAATTCATATGAAAGAAAAGTTATAGATCATATGTCCCATATTAAAAAGACATTTTATTCAAAAAATGTATTCATCTAATTGTTGTTTAAATGTGTAAGTCCTTATGAAGTGAAAGGAATTAGATTTCCAGTTTATCTGAATGGTTTCTGATGCAGAAGATGTACATGGAAGCAGATGATGATGGCAGAACTTGGAGGTAATAATTACCTGCAATTATTACACGACTCACATCTGCGATTTATAGAACACTGCATTTTGCCATTGTCCTTCTGTATTTTGTAAGTTGTTAAATTTCAGATGTTCATGCTGGCATCATGTTTGTATTTTTTATCATTTTTATACTGAAGTAGATTCTTTTGTAATTTATCGCTGCAGCATTCCTATAGGTGGGCCAAAGCAGGCTGTTCATAACCATTAAAATACAAGTATAAATATAGATTTGCACAGTCACTTTTTTCAGTGTTGTTCCCACCTCAAACTTACCATAGCGTTCATGTTACTCAGTTAAATGTATGGAGGTAGGATGACCTTCAGTGCCATATTTCATAAACATGGTAAAAAATATCTTGAAAATCTAGTCGGAGAGGTTCTCAGACTTCCTGTTCTCAAGAAATATGAGAACTAGTTTACTTTTGTTGTCTTTAAGTCAATGCTGCAATTATTTACAGGATGTGCAGCTATGATGAAGATGCAGCAGCCCCATTTCCCATCGGAGGACTCTCTAGAGCTGTACCATATTCACTTGTGGAACTGACTTTTCAACACTACTGCTTTTAGGAGGTAAGCTTGAGAACTGAAAGTTACCGCATAAGCGAACTAACTGCAGATTTAATATTCATAACACAAGCCCACTGTTAAAACCTTATTATCCCCTTATCCTATACATATGAAATTAATAGTAGAACACAATTGGGGGATGTTTGTTTTTATTCAATCCAAAAACTGTTATCATCTCATTTGCTATCCAAAACACTTCAGATCAGGTTGTATAGAACAATAATTTTACTTGTTGTGTATGGTTGTGAAAAATGGTCTCTTACCTTGGAGGAAGAAAGTAGATTACAAGCATGAAGTGAAGCTTTCACAGCAACTGTAGTTGATGAAAGACTTGGGTTACAAGCCGCGTCATGTGGCTGAATGGTGAATAAACCATATCTTCTGCCAACGTTTCGAGAGCAATCTCTACTCTCATCCCCGGGGCCACCAGCAACACCATGCTACTACCTGCCATCCATTGCCAGTTCCCATCGGTGAGCACGCTATAGAGGACCAGATTTGTGATGCAGCAGCCCTGAGGATGAGAGCAGAGATTGCTCTCGAAACTTCGGCAGAAGATATGGTTTATTCACCATTCAGCCACATGACGCAGCTTGTAACCCGAGAGTCTTTCATCAACTGGATTGTTTGAAAACAAGGTGCTCAGGAAGATATTTGGACCTAGGAAGGATGAAATAAGTGGGGAATTTAGAATACTTCATAACAAGGAGTTGCATGAATTGTACGGGTCACCTAGCATTGTGAGGATAGTGAAATCTAGGAAGTTCTGTTGGGCTGCACACTTAACATGCTGGGGGGAAGTTGTGCCTACAGAATTTTAGTATGGAATCCTGGAAAATGACCAGTGGGCAGACCAAGGAGGAGATGGGAGGGTAACATCAAGCTAGATTTTAGGGAGGCAGGCTGTGACAATGCATAAGGCTCCCACATACACACACAGTTTGGCCTCCCGTTCGGCCTGCACAGTTGAAGACTGAAAGGCAAAACTCGTGTGTGGTGCGGCCGGCCGGACAATCGTTTGGACTGTTGGACTGTAGGAAATCCATCAGTTCTGCCTGCAGGACGTAGCACGTGTGTGACGATACCGGCAGGCCAATCGCTCAGTTGCTGCTGCTGTCTCGTGTTCCTCAGCACTGTTTCGCGTTGTGTGTCATTTCTTAAGAACGTGACATTTTGAAACTTGTACCGTAAATGCAGAATTAAACATCAGCACTGGTCCAGACATTACCACGGTCTCACCTCTACCATTGCCAGCAGTTCCTACGGCGGTTCATTCAAACGTAAAAAGAATCTGTCTGCTAATGATCAGATACTGGTGGCAGTGGGCGATCAATTGGCTCAAGTGAAAAATGAGGACAAATTTGACCTCTTTGCAAAAAATGTCGCTGCCAAATTACGAGCATTAGGAAATAATGAACAAAGGATTTATGCAGAGAAATTAATAAATGACGGCATTTTTGAAGCTTTCTACTCGTAGATACTCTTCAATCAATACCGGTACTGGAGGTTACTTAACATACAGTACTCCTGACCCTCAGTCAAATATCTCCTCGGGTTCCAGCTGTGATGATTACATGGGTCACTACTAGGGCGGGTCAATATTACTTTTAAATACTTTATTTCCTTTACAGTTTTTTTCGTATTACTCTATTTCAGATAAACAACCTTATAATGGGGGAAATCTCTTAATTTAATGTGCGTACCATGACAATTTATCTTCCTGTGTTTATAATGTTTCTGTAACTTTTCATATCCTATGTAGTAAAAGTAAAAATGTTCAAAGAAACTTGTTTCACTTACAGCAGCCTGCCGGTTTATCTGCGTGTGTATGGGGAAGGAAAGGGAGAGGGCAAACTGTAACAGTTTTGCCTGTAAGGTCGATCGAAAGGTCAAACTGTGTGTGTGTGTATGGGGGGCCTAATGGATGGAGTTGGCTCAGGAAAAGAGTAAATCACAAAAATTCCTCCTCATCATTTCTTCCATTTTCACCTTTTCAGGATTCACTTTTATGTGTATTGTTTCACCTTGTTCTCTTCCCTTGAACAGTGATTCACAAACATAATGACATTATGCAAATTATTTTGTTATATTAGGTGCTTTACAAATTTTATTCAGATTTGTAGGCGATCCTAGTCTTGCTTGTATACTGGCAGTGCATTGAAGCATTATACACAACAAAATCTTCCAGTTAATGTGTGGTTTTACTAGGGAATTCTATTTCCTATGTTTTTGTTTAATTTTTGGGTAATATTTTGGGGACCTGTATCTTCAAAAATTGCCAGGTTTGGTTCAGAATGACAACATTTGCATCTATAAATTATAACTAAAATTTTGAAATGAAATTACAGAATCCCAATTGAAGAAAATGAAAGATGTAAGCACATTTGCACTTTCATATTGTACATATATTTATGATTGTTCTGCTTTTCTCATTTTTTGAAGTGTGAAGTATGAGTAACGAAGTCCATGGAACAGAGTCCCTCTTGAGGAGATATAATCTTGACTGGTCAGGAAATTTTCTGCCTGGTATGGAACTCAGGTTCAAACTTTTGACATTCTACTCTTCAGTTCCCAAAATTATTTGCATGAATGTGAGTAATTTTATTTGTGACAGTTTTTATTTTTAGAAATGTCTGTCAGTATACAGTATACATTAAATGACTGGGACTTGTCTATAAATATGTAATGCAATTTGCCATTGCTCGGTATTACAACAGAAACTAGTTTTAAGTCTTTGCAGACAGTTTTTGCAATATTGTGGGTAGTTTTCTCACTTCATGCTTGTGATTTAATAACAAAAAAATCCAAATATAAACTGAGTTGATGTTAAAATAGTCCAAATTTGGTTAAATTCTTTCATTCGCTTTAGTATGTGCCAACACGATTAAAGTTTATTTAATGACAAAATACAGTGTTACATGACTATTTGTGTTCATGCTTTGGTATGTCTGCTGGCTACAGTTACATTTTTCAAACGATATTGAGAAACTGTTGTAAATGGATGTAGACTGGCATGGATGTAACCTATAAATTAATATTGCAAATGTGTCATTATGGCTTAATTTTCAAATGAAGCAGCAAATTTTGATACACATATTTGGTTACAGAGACCTTATGTCTTAGACTGCATATTTACATTTCTGAGTGGGCTGAAATAATACAGAGTACAAACATTAATTTTTTAGTTTGTAATAAATTTATAAGAACATGGAAAATGGCCAAGGTGTCCAATTACCTTGTCACAATTAGCTATTGGATGTCTGAGTTGAAAATGCAGTTGTCTCCTCGTATTTGTTTTGTTTTATTTTATTTTTTGAGGTTATTTCTGAAGTTTTCATTGGGAATAGTTATGAAATGACTGATATATTGTCACAAGATCTGACTGCTATGGCTGTTGGCTACTTTTTCTTCCCCTCCCTTTCTCTAACATTGCCTGCTTATGTTGATACCATGACTCAAGAGTTGCACGTGTATGTAATTGATCTGCATCTTTAAAACATAAACTTCTGCAAAGAAGGGCAGTGTTATATTGATAGTGAGATAGTGTAGTGTTCATGTGATTGTAAACCAGTAAGTGTTGGTGTAGTATGCAATAAGAAGTATGAGTGTCTGAGTAAAAAGTGGAAAAACATTGCTTTTGAGGTGGTGAATCTGTGGTTCCAAGTCAATACAAGCCGTGGATACCTGGCTAGTGGTGGAATCTTTGTGATTAAAGTGGTAGTGTGTGACAGATAGGCTCGAAAACAGGAATATAGAGTATGTATACAAACAAAACTGTACGTCCACTGGTTTGATTGCCATTGTTGGTCTACTGTGAGCCATGATTACATCATCTGTGCCTGTGGGCATTACTGGAAAACTGGACATCAGAGCTGCTGAAACACAAAATTGAAAGAGGCTAATATATCCTCAGGTCTGCAGTGGGACGTTTTAAGACCAAATGGATCTCGTAGCTGTGGGCTGTCTTTTACTGGCTGCGAAATACTGTAACACGAAACACTTTGAGCATCCTGCTCTAACACAACTAAAGCTGAAACCACATCGATGGTTTTCTTAAAATTGTTCCTAGTGGTTGAGGTGAAGAATGCTACCTTGGAAAAAGAAAAAAAAAGATTAAGGATCCTACCACTGAATAGTTTTATTTCTGTGCATGGCATGTGAAGCTACTATTTGATGGATTTAATCTTATTTGCCTGAGTAAGGGTTCCACCGCCATGTTTCTCCACCCCTATAATATGGTACTCACTGAACATACATAGTAGCAGTGAGAGTTTTTAACCAAAAATCAGTCACTTAGTATGAAAATTAGAATGTATGGCTGAGAATTGAGGAAATGACTACATATTAGACTTCATTATTGTGGAAATTTTGCCATATGATGAAGACCAGTGAGTGATTGTAAAATTGAAGTTTTACTGTTTCGTGTGTTTATTTAAACTAGTTCAATGCTCATATATTTTACATTAATTAAAATTACCATTGCACTTGAAAGTTACACATCTGTCAAGATGTTGCACCAAAACAGAAGTCATATAGAAGTTACGAAAGCAACCTTAAGCATAATTAAGAAAAATAATTAGAAATGGAAAGTAGTTGCTACTGCAGTCTTGCATTCTGTTGTCAGAAATGTGTCA
>NW_019059934.1:258460-286235 GCF_000696155.1 Zootermopsis nevadensis
GTAATGGAAAAACTTAGTTATAGGAGACTGGCAGTGGGGATTGGGAACGAATAGGAGCTGGGGACATGTGACACCTTGTCCACAAGAAAGGTGAGGGACATTGGGGGCTCTCATAAGGGCTCCTCAGGTTCCTGCCATAGGATCAACTGACATATGAGAGGTGAGTCGATGTGATGTGCCCTGAAAAGGGCAGGGTAGTGGCTTATTGGCCTGGGCAAGACTGGCAATGCTGTATGGGATGTTTCGGCCACAGCGGATTTATCCAGCTGGTCCAGCCGGATGTGGCGCTGGTGCTGCTTTCTCAGACCTCTCCCTCTCGTGCGTCTTTCCTTCCTGCTGGCCAAGGTGTGGCATGCCCTGCTCCTGTTAGTTCCCAGGCCCTCACATTTCTGACTCCAGTCAGCACTGGTTGTGCCAAGGCTCTTCATTGACTTCCAAATGTGTGCCTTACTCATCACCCTGATGACAGATGCAGCAAGGACCTCTGAATCGTTAGTACACTTCTACCAACAACCCAGAAGAGAGTCATCTTCAGACTCACCAGCATAAAAATGTCAAATCCTACACGGTAATAAACCTTTGGGTTCTGTGAAATGTTGAGAATTTTTAGATTGCCGAGTGACCGACTATTGTTGGCTTCTCAAGGACCTAGCTCCATGGAATAAATGACAGATGGATCAAGGTTTGCTTTTTGTGGCAAACAGAAAATGCAGACTTGACAAACTGATGTGCACATTCATGAACCATAACTGAAATGTTTTTATTTCTTGCAGTTTAAATGTGTTAGCAGATACAGCAACTATGAGAATGTGTCAACAGCTGGGAGACGGGAGAGAGCAGATTTCTGTACTCTTGCACTACAAAGGACGACTATAAATATTTGGTACAAATTAGTGGCAGAAGTCTTCTCCTCAATAGGCCAGCCCTAACAGACATAGAAGGGAACATTCAAAGACAAAGGGCCGAAGGAAATTTACTTGGCATGCACTTGTGAGATGTATGTCTCTCCTTTCCCATTGGCCTATTTTGGATCAAAATGCTGAGATAATGAAAGGAAAAGACACAATTTTATCCTGCAAAAGCTGTTGATGAGTGGTCCAAAACAAAGACACAGAAGAAGCCAAATCAGAAACAGGAAGTCAATGTATAGCTCATTTGTTGTTTTACATCTGAATGCTATTTTGTATGACATAATTGTGCACATCTTGTCACTGCTTATAGATATTAAAAGAGTTTATTATGTACTTCAATGGTGGCACACTGGATTCTTTTTTTAGCAATTAATACGTAGATCCTGAGGCTTGTAGCCCACAAAAAAATCATAACCTTACCTGACATTAAAGAGCTTTTACGAGGTCTGTCCAAAAAGCATCCGACCTTAT
Source organism: Zootermopsis nevadensis (assembly GCF_000696155.1). The sequence continues at coordinate 259,843 of NW_019059934.1, forward strand.
TTTTTTCCGCGGTAAGTAATGGTGAAAGGGTGGGGAAACTGAGCGTAGTGATGCAATGGGGGTCACTCAAATTAAAGAGTGGTTCAACCGCTTTACAGATGGCCGCATGTCGGCGGACAGCGACCAGCGTTCCGGGAGACCATCATCGAACCGAAATGCTGATGTCATTGACAAAGTGCGGACAATGGTCATGGAGGACCGTCCGGGAAATTGCTGATGAGGTTGGGATCAGCAGAGGTTCCGCAAACACGATTTTAACTGAGGATTTGGGCATGCAAAGAGTGGTGGCAAAATTTGTGCCCAAGCTGCTTTCGCCGGAGCAGCAACAACTCCGCCTTGAGGTCGTGCAGGACATGCTGGAGTGCACCAATAGGGATCCTAAGTTCCTGAAGACTGTGATCACTGGTGACGAGTCGTGGGTGTACAGATATGACCCGGAAACCAAGATCCAGTCGTCACAATGGAAGCATCCAACATCCCTGAGGCCCAAAGAAACACGACAGGTTCGGAGCAATGTGAAGGGGATACTGACTGTTTTTTTCGATTACCGGGGTGTTATGCATCATTAGTACACACCACTAGGCCAAACAGTCAATCAAGAGTACTACCAAGAAGTCCTCCCGTCATCTTTGTGAGATGCAGTTCGGTGCAAGAGACCGGAGCTGTGGGACGCACGCAACAGGCAGCTGAATCATGACAACGCCCCAGCTCATTCATCACACCTGAGCCAGGGTTTCCTGGCCAAGCACGGCATTCTGCAGGTTCGCCAGGCTCCCTACTCTCCTGACATGGCTCCTTGTGATTTCTGGCTGTTCCCGAGAATGAAGACACTGCTAAAAGGCTCCTGTTTTGACCGCCGTGAGGACATCATACAGAACACGACAGCACAGCTGCACACCATTCCAAAACAAGCCTTCCAGAATTGCTTCCAGCGATGGAAGGACTGCTGGGCTAAGTGTGTGGAGTCATAAGGGGCCTACTTTGAAGGGGATTAGGTATTGTAACCCCCCAGATACAGAACTTTGTTTTCCTGGCCCAAGGTCGGATACTTTTTGGACAGACCTCGTAGATATGACATTAGAAGTCTAGTTACCTTGGTAAGATCCTCAGCAGCAGTACAAAAGTGCACAGCTGACACAAATCTCCTGTCTCCAGATGGCAAAGAGCATGTCCACTGCTTACAGACGAACCAGTGATCCTAGGGCCTGCAGACAAATGTGTATCAGATTCCATTGTACTTAATAAACTGTTACAGAACCAAACAAGTTCACCTGTTTTTTGTAATAATGTAATTCACCAAAAAATCTGCATGACAGTCTACTTCAAAATTACCAAATCTTTGGTTCCATGAAAGTTGCAAGACCTGATTTAAGCCTACTTGGGAGGGAATGACATGCTCTTTCAACTGGTTAATTTGTATTTAATTTTATTCAAATGGCAATTCCCTAATGTGATTCTTATATCGTTTTAATAACATACTTTTAAGTGCAGAGAAATTAAATCTTTTTTTAACTTGACAAGCAACTGTTAACAATGTGACTTATTCCATTCTTGGGAAATGTTCTGCAACTGCTATGAGGAATTGCTGTGAAATGCAAATGCTGAAGTTTTATTTCTCCGTCCAGCCTCTCTCTCCACTCTCACCTGCATAGCCAACAGAACTGCTATTTTGACGCCACGAAACTCGTCCTATTTGTTGTTGTATTTCCCAACTGCACTCCTGTTCGCCCTGAAAAGTAAATGGGGAAAACAAGATTAGGATCAACAGAGATATTGAAATAGATAACAGCAGTTCAAAAATGTAAGATGGAGATGTGCAGATATGGTAAGGACTGTAGTATATAATGATCAGTCTCAAATAATTACGCTAATTAACTTTTACTTGGAATCAACTGATTTCAAATCCCAAGGGAAGTTTTTTTATGAAGGAACTACAGTGACTGCCACCCAGTGAACTGCCCACCTCTGAGCTCAGCAATAAATCAATCCACACATGAGCCTAGAATTGCTCTGCAAGAGCAACAATAAAGGCACCAACCTTAGAATGTAAGAAAATTTACACTTGTATCGCTTATATTTTGGCAGTCTCGTTACTTTTGCTGTTGAAGATTTTGAAATTGGCGTCTCCTGTACATGGCTACTGGCACAAATCTGGGAGCTTGGCATTTGGCAAGTGTCTGTGAGGGGGAAGGCAGCAGGAGTGATACGGTTGGTTGCTACAAGGCCTGTGAACATCAGCCCTTGATGCCTACTGTAAATGATTGTGTGCCTGATAAATCATTAATTACTGGTATGAAAGAGCATTATGAGACATCTCAGTAAATGCCATGGAGAATGTTTTATCTTTGCCCCTATTTCAACAATTTTCTTTTCAGTAAGTACAAAGTTTTAAAAAAATGCATCCTGTCCAAGTGAGACCCCACGTACCTGACGTAACAGTACATTTGTGAATGCCTATTGTAGTTTGAATTGTGACAAAGGAAGTTAAAAGTTGAATTCTGTCAAATAATTTCCGCAATATTTACTGACAGCACTTGGCCTCAATCATTCCAGTATAAGGACCAACCTCAACGTGCTTAACTAGACAGAGTGCACGTGTGTACAGTAATAGCATTTTATACCTATTATAATCTAAATTTTACTTTTATTGTTGTCATGGAAAAATAAAATATCAGGATGTGCTGGCAGCAGTCATGAAATGACACAAGCACACAAATATGTAGGAAGATGTACAACACTAACATCTACTACAAACATATTTTCATTGTGTTCTGAAAACAATGTCAGTGTTAATAAAGTCAGGCAAAACTTACTTTCCCTGTTCTGGAATCAAATGGCTTCATTTCTTCTCAAGTTCAGCTGCCTCGTCTGGATCCATGGCACCAGCATCACCCACCTCCAAAAGAGTACTCAGATCCTGAAAAGATATGAAAGTGGGTGACTACAATGAGGTTGGTACATCTTATTCCTCTTTTGCTTCCACAATGTTTTTACATTAGTTACACTGTAAAATAATTTTCTATTTTTACTAATTTAATTTATCCAACAAACTCAGATTTAAAGTTACACTGTATGCGTGTAATTCACTTACATTAAGTTTGCATTGGGGCCAATATAAGAGAAAATAGGGAATAAGTTTTGCATTATGTTATATCAACTGGATGATAAGATGGTTCTATGAACATTTGCATTGTCTTCATTAAACCACCCGACACGACTGGTAGCCAAGAATAATTCATTATATAGATATTATTTCATTGGATCAACACATATGTACAACACTAAACCGAACTTTAAAAACTTCGTGGTAGTTCCTGTTTAATCGAAGCAACTTTAAAGTCTCAACTACGTAGTATTATGAGCTAGTAAAAATGACCCAAACAAGCGCCATCTTTGGTATATGAATTTTATTAGTTTTGTAGAATTACGTTTACAATATTGTATTACATGACAAATAAGTTTCTTTCAGATAAAACATAATCCTACCTTCAAGTTCAATGTTGTAACTGAACGCTTATAGCAACGTAATCCGCCCTTGGATGAGTACGTCTGAGTAATGAACCCACGTGTCCTACGCGCACTGAATACTGGGAACTACGTTACTCAAATTGAAGTGTAAAAGGTCATATGCCTATGCACAAAAGTTTATTGGAGATATTTGGCAGCAACTTTTATCGGCTGGGTGCCATTAATTACTAACTGATCTAATAATAAACAGCAATCCAGATTAAATGTACTACTAAGCATAAACCGCAGATCGGGAAATCCATGATCCCCCCCCCCCCACATGCTAACTATCGTGATTGGAAATATTAGCTAACGAAAATATTTCATATTTACGATATTACAAATGATAAAAAAATTGCAATATTAAATCTCCTCTCTAATATAAATTATTACAAAAGCAGGCTCAACATTTATTTGCTTGAACTGTATGTAATGGGTAATGCTGGTTCAGATGTGTAACACAAACTGAAGTTGGAAGAACAATGGGATGAAACAATAAAAAGGCCACGGTACTTGCGGATAAACCTAACTACTTTCATTTTATTCCTTGTAAATCCCATAAGGTATGTCCTAGCAATGAACCCTGGCATCCACACTTGGATTCAAAATACTAACTTCCAGAGTTACACTTGTATTGTGACTATATTACCTATTCTACATATTCTGTTTCATTACAAATAAATGATGGAAACTGATAATATAGTCCTGCAATACTCCAGCATATGGTTCATAAAGAATGTCTTGCTTTTTGTAACTTAAACACAAAGCCTCTTTCACAGTTATTTCATTTCATTTAATTCTATTAACAAGTTTGCATATTAGTTGCCTCAATGTTTATGTAACACCCTCATCTTTCTACTGCCACTGCAACTCAGTCTGAACCTTGACCTCTTCAGCAGCAGCTCACCTACTTCCAATTAATAAATAACTCACAGCTTTCTCCTATCCTTTGCACTCACTACAACAAAAATATGTAACATTATGGTTAGGGGGTATGGACATGTATCACATGTGGACAAAACATGTTTCTTTTGAGAGCATTAGATATGGATGCATCAGATGTAGATAGTAAACCCTGATTAGATTATCTCATCATGGCAACACTTGTCCCCATTTCAATATCTATCAGCCCACTTTCTGTCTTCAAGAATGATGAAAATGTGATACAATTGTGATGTGATTTCGCTTATCAGTACTGAAATCAAGTTGCGAGTTGTTATATTCCTTTTAATTGAGTAGCTGAAAATATAACAAAAGCAGTCTGGTTTTTCCCATGTAAACTTTGTATCTGTCACCTAACCAGTACTTCATGCTTCAGAACTTGAATGATTCATTTCACCACCAGACATGTAGTTTTAGAGCAAGATCAATCAGATGCTGGAAAGAAAAATTTGAGGCAGGTACAGGCATCAAAAACAACTTGTCTTTGTAATTTTATTTGATGGTTTACAAAATATAAAAGTATATATTTGACCAAAACAATGATAAAATGAACATTAAACAAGCACAACACTTCCTTTCACAATTTAAATTTTACTGATGGAACAAATTTATGGATAGAAACTTTACTGACAACCCCAAGGCACTTTACATAATGCTAAGTTCAAAATACATATAACTTCAATATTTTGGCACAATTATACTTTATCATTTCAAGTAAAATAATTATCATTTGAACATGGGTCATCTCTCATTGTCCTGAAAATGATTAACAACTTGATTTCAAGTACTTGATTCTAAGCAAGATCTTATCTTGTACAGATTATATATATATATAAAAGTCTGTTAGTGTCTGTTTATCAGATCAGAAATATGAAGTTCCTTCTTGCAGTTTTTTCCATGCTGGTGCTTGGGTGCCATGGTAAGTCTGAATATTTAACCAATAAAAACTAGACTGAAAAGGCATATATTTAATTTTGTATTATGGACCATTTACATGAAAATTGATTAAATTTGAATTGAGCTTCACCCAAGTATGGGTCATACTGAACAAATACCTAACTCTACAGAACAGAGTCCTTCTTGAGAACTTATCAGTTCTCTCAGCTAGTCAAGCAACTCCCTATCTTTCATGCAACAAAATATTTAATATCATGTTTACAAGAGCCCACCATGGTCTCTATCCTGAGCTTGATGAATCCATACCTTCCAATCCTACTTCCGTACCATTCATTTTAATATTATCCTCATATCTATGCCTAGGTCTTCTGAGTGGTCTCCTCCCTGCAAGCAACCCTATACTGGACAAGTAAAGATCGAAATTAAGCCAGACAATTTCAAGTGTAAACACCTTAATACCAAATTTGATCACATCAATTGGCCAGTTTCCGAGGTGAAATTTACAGGCAGATGGGCAGAGCGAGGTCCTCACAGAGTTTTAATTTTGTGAAATCCTGTGTACAGAACATATGAGAACAATTTATTCAGTGACAATATAATGGCTTCACAACTAACAATGTAGCTCCTATATGAACCTCATCTTGTTGCAGGGGCATTCAGTAATATACAGGGAGTCCTCGTAGATGTGGCCAGAAATGTAAAAATTGTGAATGGTGAGAATGCTGAAGAAGGAGAGTTCCCATTTCAAGCAAGTATCAGAACCAATTTAATCAAGAAACAAATTCATAACACTTTGCATGTTCACTTCACAAGATAAATGGCAATTTTGTTGCAACAAGAATTACAGACAATGCTGTGATAAGTTCAGTCATATTATTACTTTAAGGTTCTCGTGGCGGAAAGTATGAAGATGACTGGGTTGCTGCGCCATTAGTCTGGCAGATGTTTGCCACAATTTCAATTGTGTCTGCTGCCTCCATCAGCAGGGCGATGATTAGTTTCTGGTTATGAATATTTGATTAAAGATACATAAGAATATCACACATATAGTTTAGCTAAGAAATGCTCCCATACAAAGCAAAATGGGTTTGTTATCTAGAGATAACTGACATCTTCACCATCATGAGAACAACAAGTTCTAGATAAATATATATGAAGTTGAGTAATTAGTATACAGATATGGTAAGAAATGATGTCTAAGCACACATTAGTTGATGAAACAGTTCCAACCATTAATGGTGCAGGACTTAATCATTACAAAACACTTATCTCATTTCCAGGTGTCACTGCAGTATGGCGGCAGTCATTACTGTGGTGCTACAGTTTTATCTCCTGAGTACGTCCTCACAGCTGCTCACTGCATCTTTGGGTACGCACATAAAACAGTATAAGGGGAACAGTGGACACAAAGCACAAGATACAAATGGAGAGCATATGGGAACCAAGAGAAAAACTGAAAAGACTTTAGCATAAAAAAAGACTTGCCCTGATGAAAACACCAATAACTGTTGATAATGAATATCAAAAGGAAAAATTATGAGAACAATTTAATAATGCTTACTTTCCTTCATATGCTTCAATCTATATGATGAGGCAAACAAGAGCCATAAATATCAGACACACACACACTCAATAAAATTATATAAGTTACTAACTTATGTGCATAATTTCCACCACTACAAAGTCTCATTTTGTTAAATTTGCCTGATACTACTCACACTTTCACACCATCTCCATGTCTGCAAAGGTTTAGACATCAATGAAATGTTTCGTACAGATCTGGAGGTGTATTTATGATCTATCTCTATACAAGATTCTCTGTGCCTAGTTACAACATTAAATCACACAAAAAAAATTCTCAAAAGTGGCTCCTCATACAAAGAATGAAAAACACATTTCACAGGCCCCTTTCCAGTAGGGTTTATACTTAACAAAATACTTGTAAAAATAGTTTATGCCTTTTGCAGTGTAATACTCTTATAACAGAAAATACTATCTCTGTCACCAAGACAATTTAAAACTATGCACACCATATTATCTCCAGTAGTGACTGGGTCTAGAATAATAAATGAGCATACAGAGCTACTGGGAAGATGTGGAAGAAATGTGAACTCCAAAGTGGAGAAAATCTTTCCACTAGTGTTTGGTGACATGTTATAATGATTTAAACATATTCTTGTAAGGATTTGTTTATATTGTGGTATACCATTAATATGCAAAGCAGAATGCTGAAACTTTGTTTACAGTAACAGCATTGATGACTACAGTGTTCGAGCAGGAACCAACACTTATTACACAGGAGGCACTGTCCACAGAGTTATTGAGTGGGCTTATCACGAGAACTACGTGAATGAAGCTTACTGGAATGATGATATTGCTGTTGTCAAGGTAGGTGTTTCATTCCCTAAATACAATATATGGTATAACTAAAAGCAGTTATGATGTTTTGAATATATACATAATTATGTTTAATAGGTGAGACCAGATATCATATTGGGTGACAACATAAAGCTAACCACACTTCCTCCTCCTGGTGATGAACCTAAAGGTGGAGCTGCAAGCGTGGCTATTGGCTGGGGATCTGGATGTGTGAGTTGCTCACTTTACATAACAATTTCTGTGTTTTCATTTGCTCTGAAGTATTCATCTCAATTACTTTGTGTAAAATATTTGAAATTCCAGCACCAACTAAAATTAAATGTTTTAATGTTGAAAGTCCTATGTTTAAATGGCTATTAACTTTTATACAGTATGGCTGTGCAGGAATTCCTAACCTGCAGAAAGTTAACTTGAAGATCTATTCACACGAAGATTGTCTAGATATCTATGGGTTCGGACCTACGACTGACATGGTCTGCTCAGGTATTCCAGAGGAAGAGAAGGGTGTTTGCAGTGTAAGTATCATGACTGTTACAAAGTGAGAGACAGATAGCACAAAACTAATATCTCTACTTGTATTCAGAAGATACTTTCAACAGAGTCAACTCTCTGTTAAAAATATGTTAGAAATTATAAAACTGCTATTTTGAATAGGTTCCCATAATAATATGTAATTTATTTAATAATGGCAATATGGAATTTAAATTAATTTTCATACTGAAATGAGATTTCTCAGTTAGAACAATAAATGCTGTAAATGTAATATATCATACTGCAGATGCTATGAGTCCTGCAAGTATAAGGAAAATGTACAAAGTATCTATGCATTGTACACCACATTACTAAAGTATCAAGCAGATATGGAGGAAAAGTACCTTGCATTCTTGAAAATGTTGATAAAATTCCCTAAACTATGCAAAATTTTTCATATCTGTGAATATAATATAATAAATATATAATTTAAGCAGAAACTTTTCAGGTTTTAAATCATTAGCTTAAACATTTGCAGCTGGTACACTGTTCCTTTCAAAAAAGTGGTTCTTCCTATAACATTTTAAAAGCCTTCTTGTTACTTATTGGACCAGTGAATTACAAAATAATTGAATACAATATTTTATTTTATTTTCCGTCTATACACAAACTTAAAATAATGTTGTTTAAAATTACTTAAAATTACAACATTCTCAGTAGATACTGCATCTTGTTACATATAACAAAAAAAATTGAATATCAATCTTAAAATTCATAATAAATGCTTTTATACACTGTGTGTAAATACATTAGTTCATCGGTAATGGATGATGAAGTCCACCTCATAACTCAAAAGATTCTTTACTCAGAGCTTGCAGTGGCTATAAACTTGATTACATACAGCCTCCTGAGAGACCTCACACACCAAAGAAACAAACCAGATATCCAAAATTGCTTACAAAATTTTCAGGGTGACTCTGGCGGTGCTCTCCTTGTTGACGGCATCCAAGTTGGCATAACCTCATGGACCCGGGTGCCCTGTGCAGAGTATCCTGCAGTGTGGACCAAGGTTTCCCACTATCGTGACTGGATTGCAGAAAAGACAGGAGTGTAATCTGTAAGACAAGTCAACCACTGGCATATGCATAACTTTTGCCATGATCCATAAGTCTCAAGCAATTGGCCGACCTTCAGTACAGCGTTTTGCCTCATCCACTAGCCCGATTTACGATACAGAACACACATAAATTTAATGGTTGAAACTGTGTCCATGTTATACATAGATTAAACAGTTATGCCACTGGAAACTTAAATACACAAAGCCAAACAGGCTGAATATGATAAACAATTCATATTTATGTGCACAGCCATACCATAATTTTCTACCAGCTCTCTCTATAAGAACAGTGTAATAAATTAACTTTCGTGCTGGGAACAGTCTTAAACAAAAATATTACAATGTAATAAACTTAAAACAATGTATATAAATGAAATTTTTTTATTTAAATACTCAACGTGTTTTCTCAGAACAACAAGACAAACATATGGGGGAATAATATGGCTCCAGATCAGGGCTGGCAGAGGGTTTTTGTGAAAACAGTAATGAACCTTCAGGCTGCATAAAAAGCAGGATTTATTTACTAGCTGTGAAACTATTAGCTTCTCAACAAGGATTCTGCTCCACTGAGTTAGTTAGTTATAGGTAATACTATTTGTATTTATTGTGCATCTAACTGGTAGGTGGCAGGAGAGAGAACTGGAGTCAAAAGATGGGTATTATAAGTTTTGCCAGATGCATTATTTTCTTTTGGCAGATATTTAACCTCCCCCCCCCAAAAAAAAAAAAAACAACAACATCCTTTTACCAGAAGGAAAGATCAAGACAAGATGTCATCATGTCTGTATCCATCCATCTATGTGTCTTCCTTAACTTTTCTCAACCAAATAAGGAGTCTTATGAAACGTGGTATGAATATAATAGAAATTACAACTCTACAGTGTGAAGACTATGCAGACAAAGAGTAGAGGATTCTGAGGTCAGTACAAGCATTAAGTTGCCGTTCAGTGCTATGCAACTTAACCTCTCAGATTATGCACAAGAGATGCACCAGTTGGGATGTCCAGTTTCATTTTACGTTATGTGTGTACTGTGTTTGAATTATAATGTCAGATAACTTGAGATGCATGAGACAAAAAGATATGTAACAAATCAAACATGTCTGAATGCTTATTATGAATTTATGTTGAAAAATACAATACTGCTTCTCACAGTACCACACCTCAAAAAGGAAAAAGCTTCTACATTTCCAGATAAATTTGTGTAAAATAGAAATGCACATAAAATCACAGAGTTCTTCTGTTGGCAGAATGCATGTATTAACAGAAAAATAAAACAAATTTATCCTCAAACCCACCACAAATATATTGAATTATATTTTAAAATACAGAATATAAAACTATTTCTTTCTTTCTATGATTATTTATTATCCAATATTTTCCTCACGTATTATTTGACACTACATAATTAACAGCTCGAACTGCACTGTCAATTTTAACACAAAAATTATGTTCCAATGCAATGGGGCTTTGAAATAAAATGTTTAAAAAGACTCCTACTTATCTTTACACAAATATTTAAAGAGTTAGTTTATAAAACCTGTGAAGAGCTCAGACAATACAGCCCATCAAGCAATGCAAACTTTCAATATACTAGATAAGATAACATGGAGAGATCTGATTCATAATATTAAAACACCAAACACAGCTGCTCACATAAAAATCGATTACACTTTTACTTCATCACAGAATCTCAGTACTGCTGTGCAAATGGATATAGCATAAGATTTATAGACACATTTCATAATAGGGTAAAAAATAATAAGTTTCCCAGTCTGTCTGCAGTCCACTGACATTTCTAACATGATAGAATTATCTTCCCCTCTATCCTCCAGTAACTACTCCTCTTTTATTTATACAAAGAATAGGATGGGATGAGTGGACACAGGAACACTCTCCCCAATCCAATCAGGCATGGCAAAGGGGCTACTCACATAAACAACCAATTTAAGTAAGTTTGGACCTACTTGTGTTTGTAAAAGGATCCTAAAAATTATAGAAACTGTTTCTTTACGTACACTGTCACAGAATATGGAATAATTTTTGGAGCTCATATTATAGAAAATCTGCTATCACTTAAGCAAACAAAATTATCTGATACGAGATTGGTGAATGTGATTTCTACTACCCCTGCCAGGCAGAATTACCGTTGCTAGGCATATGGCTGTAGGTTCTCATTATAAATCTTTCAATCGGTGTCTCTGCTTGTTTGTGTGTGTGCATGCATCAGTCTAGAGCATCATGAAGTTCACTGTTCCAGCTCTTGCTGCTCTCATACTTGGGTGTCTTGGTACGTCTAGCTTTTATTTGTCTACTCGTCTTTATAGATTAGGGAACTTAATCTTTGTACTGATCTCAAAATCACTCTTCCAGAGTCTTGCTTGATCTTCTATATTATCTTTATTCTGTAAATTCATAGGGTCACGGTATACAAAATTTGTAAAAAGTAAAGTAAAGTCTTCCCCTGCATATACGTCAAAGGCCCTTAGGGGAGAGAAGGTACAACAGCTACTCATTGATCTTGGCACTATATAGGGGTCAGTGATCAGCATCACACCCCTGCTGTGCTCTACACCCAAGGAAGGATTCCAGTATCCATTGGATAGGAAGGACACTGGGTCCCAGAGTCTGGAGGCTAGAAGGAAAATCCCTTGCCCTTGCTGGAAATCAAACCCCAATTATCCAATCAGTAGTTTGTCACTGAGCTACTCTGGCTCCATACTTACTTTATATGGATGTATTATTCACAGAACATGCTGTGGACTTGCCCAGCCAATTGATTTTTATATAATGGCTTTAATGATAACATATGCAAACAGGATTTTGTTTTAATTTTGTACAAGAATTTTTTATCACAAGCATCTTTTAGAAAATTATTTTGCATTCATTTAATGCATTATGTACAAAGAACACTAAAATAGTAGTTTTGGAGAAGCACCTGGAGTTCAATAATAACACTCCTCAAATTAATTCTCTCACTTCTCCTCCTCCACAATTACAGTAAATCATTTAATATTTGCAAATTTTTAAAACAAACTGAACATTTTAGATGAATGGATAAATATGTAATCATTACTTTAATTATAGTTTAATAGCAAACATTCATCATTATAAGTGGATCAACCTATGAGTTTTGTAGGCCCAAATTTTGAGATCAAAGTATCCTAATAAAAATACATAGATCAGAGTGGAATTATTGCTAAAATTTCGTATCTCTTACAACAGGACACACAATTATGAAACTGTAATTGTCAGATATACTGTATACAATAATAATGGACATACAAAGCATTCAAATTCAGTATACACAATGAGAACAGACAAGGAAGAACATAGCATTACAAGCCTGTATTTGATTATTGAAAGAACTAATGAAGATGAAGGTGTATTATTGCCAGTACTGTGTTGACAAACACATGTCCTCTACCACCTTCATACACTTTTAGTTAAAACATGGATTTTATCATCATTTCAAACAAAATTTGGAAGTATATTCATGATCTTTAACCACAAAAAATCTGTTACGCTATTCATATGGTACAGCAACAAAATGGCAGGTTTTGTGTCCTTATAGTCCAGTCTGCTCTAGTATTCATTTTAAATATCCTTTGGCTACAAAATTTGGATTCATCACTGAAATATTTCTTATAATGTTACAGGGTCACACATAGATGTAAAAGTATATACAAGAATTGTAGGTGGGGAAGAAGCCACAGCAGAAGAACCAAATGTGGTGTGTTATTTCATATTTTTACGCTTTATGTAATACAGTATGGTATAGATCCTCTCTTGCTACATATATCAGGTGTCAAACAATATCAAGCTCACAAACAATCAACAGTAAATTTCATATATATAATCTCAGACATTATCTGGAACATGAGGTACCCACAGCAATGAAGATATCAATCATGGTTTACTGGGTTGTGACACCACCTAGTCTTATAAGTCATAAGGACATAAATAAAATGTGTTAAGAGATATATGTTGAGCCCTATTGGAGAGCCAGCACACACTACTTCCTCTACATTCTTTATTGCAGGTGTTTCTACTAAACCATGACACCAAAGCACAATGTACTGGTACATGTATCAATAGCCACTGGGTTCTTACAGCTGCAAACTGCAATCCTGGGTATGATTATACTTTCTATACATACCATACAGTACTGTGTTTACTCATGTATTTTTCCCAATTTTATTTTTTTGTAATTCTGAAAAACAAAGTGCAGCAAATTAATTTTTATAATATCTGTCCACTTGTTTCACCCCCACAAATAATGCATAATTTTCTCAAGAAGTAGTTTCATACAATTTTATAAATTAGTAGTCATAACATTAACTTTATGACTGTAACTAATAAATGTATCTAGACTGGGTTAAAGACGCAAATGGAACACATGAAGATAATATTTTGTTTTTGTTTTCACAGAGGTACAGCAAAAGATTTCATTGTGATATCAGGGAAGGACAACAGCGGACAAGACAGAAACCATACTATTACAGAATGGATTAATCATAAAGAATACAATGATAGTAAATACTGGGACAATAACATTGCTTTGGTGAAGGTATGATAGTTATCAGAATGGAAGCAATTATGCACTAAATACAAACGTTCAGTCAGGATACACATCACTTACTGTGTTCTAATCCAGCGTTACAATCGTAAAGTTTATTGCCATATCATGAGGTATATAGTGCAATGTAATATTAATACCATAAACAGAAATAAGAGAGAATATGACATGAAGTTATATGTAATATATTTACATCAAGAGAAAATATATGAGAAAGGTAAAAAATATTTAAAAAATTACAAGTTGCAAATTTTAACAGGTGGAACCAATAATTGAAGGCATACATGAAGTTGTCCTTCCTACAACTGAAGATGCAGACTACAGTGATGAGACTGGCTCTGCATTTGGTTGGGGGGCCAACTGTGTAAGTATCACATTCTTTAGAATAATTCATTCAATCACATGTAACCATATACATCAAACTGTCATGCATCTTAAACAGATCTTGTTTTATAATGGTTGCAGAATTAAATGACATGTTTATATGATGTCATAAAATAATACCCCAGAAAACAAAAGAAGAAGAAAAAGTTTTGAAATTCTTGAATAGTGTCCCCCAATTTGTTTAACTCTTTACTGCTCTATTTAAATTCAAAATGCACTCATACTGCCAGGTGACTTAAACACGTTTGTGTTCATAAAATAGAGATAAAGGAATTTAATTTACTATGTACTACTTCATTAATTGCAATAAAGTATTAAACTAAGTAATTAGTAGAGATACATTAATGAAATTTTACAGTTTAAACCACAGTAATACCTTGAAATGCTTCAAAAGTAGCTACTTCAGTAATACTGTATTAATAATGATTATCCCCCACCTTTCCCAAATACTTCAAAGTGGTAAAAAATTTAGATATTCAAAAACAAGTGATGGAACTGAAAAGAAATTATGACATACTTTTCTTTAAATACTTTCTTCCATGCATACAGGCTAGTAGGAACTATAAATTAATAATTACGTAATTTAGTGACATGTTCTGTGCATAATGTCTACTGGTATACATCTCCCTTTCATCAAAGTTGTTAAATAGAACTAAAATATTTTCAAGTATGAACTAATGTTTCCTATAAACATTATAGGTATGCTTATTATCTATCTCAGTACCATGTTTCACATTTGTTGCTCCAATGATTCATTTGTTAGTGCTATGAAACAATAACATGCTCAACTCTTATTTCACCTTCTACAAAAAATAAATGTAATTCAAAAAGTTGGATACCTTTATGGTTCTTTACCATACAGAATTTTGATTTTGCACTAAATGATACTAGTGTCACTCCAACCTCATAAATTTTCATTGAATTACTGACTAGAAGCTATTAAAAATATGAAGATAGGATTACCCACAATGCCATGGCATCCACACACAACATAAAATATAATAAGAAGATCAACAAACACTGGGTATTAATCATCACCCATCAGGAAGAAATATGCATGTGATAATGTGCTTCAAAAAGTTTTAGCCATCATGCTTGAAAAATGCCACTATGAGAACTAAGCAATTCAGATGTTCAGATGTATTTGAAATAAATGTCTTTGATTTTTTAAATTAGGCTTTCCCATTAAATTATTTAATGGTTGTAACATAACTTCTCTGTAGGGCTTCTGTGGCTGGAGTGAAACTTTAAGGAAGGTTGACAACCTGAAGATCTATAGTCATGAAGACTGTGAAAAAATCTATGGAGGAGGGCCAACAAACAGTACAATCTGTGCAGGAAATCCTGATACTTTGGAAGGAATATGTGATGTAAGAAAAAAGCCTAGAATTTTTAACAGAAAACATGGTTAACTGTAAAATTCAATGACATGTCTGATTGGTATCATAATACACACAAAACTGAAAATTATTCTGAAATGTTGAATCTGGAAGAGGACATTAGCTTCACAATACATGATACTGTTTGTTTCAGGGTGACAATGGTTCCCCACTCATGGTCAGAAATGTGATCGTTGGCATTACTTCTTGGATAAGACATCCATGTGCTTCACAACCAGCAGTATTTACCAAAGTCTCACATTATAAAACATGGATCTCTACAATTACTTCTATTTCAAAATGAACATTTACAGAAGTCTATGGTTCATGTTACTAATAATATATAAGAATCATTCTAGACACAAACAAGTAGTGAATTCATTGATTTAATTCATTTCATAATATATTTACATAATTATTTAATATATTTAAAACAACACACAATTCCAAACATACCAATTACCTACTTAAATTAGCACTCTACAGAACACTGTCTTCTTAACTGATTTAATGACACTCTCTCAGGTGATGGCATAAAATACTAGGAGTATTATATATATTTATGTGTGTTTGTTAGGATATGGAAAGAAGTGGCTATGGCATATTTTAGAGAACTATCTCAGCATCTGCTTTGAGAGAATAATACCATAAAGAGTCTGTCAGGATAGCTACCATCCTAGCCAAGGACCTCCTGAATATGATGCAGGAGTAGATAATTGATCTACTGAACTTTGGATAACAAATAAGTATGTTACTTATGAGCATGGTACTCATCTAAATCATCGTAAGAACCAGTAACAGATTACAAATGTCTTAGCTCAATCCACAAGCAACGGATGTTATAAAATAAAGAATAAAACAAACTCAGTGTGTATGCTAATTAATTTATTTGTCTGTCTAACACTGCCGACTTGCATATGTGGAACGACACTTCAAAATGGGAAAAATGCGGAACTAATTGGAAATATGCAACTGAAAATGTATATAGAACTCACCTATATTGCATTCTATGCCACTCTTGACTCACAACTGTTACATCTGTCAGCTACGGAAAGGCACATTTCATTCCAAAAACACTTCTTCTAATTCTAGTAATACTTACTTCCACGCCCCCTTACCCAACCAACACAAGACCCCTGAGCAATTATCATGTAACGTGTTTTACTTCCAAGTGGAATTTTCTCAGTTATTTTCCAAAACATTAAAAGTAAACAACAAAACCAACCAATTTAACTCCTTTCACGAACTTCTAGCATTATAATCTCCATAACTTTGGGTTCCCAATAAAATCTGCCATATTAACACCGCGTTTAAAAACTATACTACGCATTGATTCAAGTACCTACACAGAATTATTTGGGTATACTGAATTCAGCTCATGGATAACTGCGCTGTGGTGATAAAAAGCCGAACTAAATCGAATGTTTCGATAAATTGCTCTCAACTATTCCTGGCAAAATATCGATAACTTGGCGGCTTAAGACGATTGACATTTTACTTACTTAACCTAATATAAAAATGTCACAACCATTCAGATATTGCCAAATCTCTTGGTTGAGATTAACATCAATTACAAAATGTTTAATGACTTCTCACAAAATACTGCCTGTTAACACAGACATTGTGAGAGAAACCTTGCTGGTGCATTCAATGATATGGAGGGTTTACCTTGAGGGCAGACATGATTAGATCCTCAAAAACATTTCTAACCACTTGCAGGATTACATGATATTATACCCCTGAAGCCCAAAACCCAAATTTCTGCCACTGTAAAAATCCCAAATATTACATTCATTAGCTTTAATTCATCTCAAACTGATTTTACAACCATTAAACAAAATACCACATATATTTATATCTAATTACAGCCAATTTCAAGTTTTGAAACCACTTGCTGCAAGCATGATAAGTATATATTTTGACCCCACTGACAAAATTATATGAAAATCCATAACTTGTATTATGCAAATAACACTATATGCAAGTTTTATTCCATTTAACTCATCTTAAACTTATTTCACTAATAACCCTAAATAAAAGTGTTTCCAGCCCTCTGACACAGTTTGATGAAACATGATATATGGCACGAGAATCATCATTAGTTTATTTACATTCATTTGAAGGCCTACATTAATGTACTTGCAGGCATAAATTAATTTTTACCTTTGAGCCCAACAGATTTTGATAATACACTTTTTTGACTTTATTCATCTGGTATTTTAAAAATCCCACATTTCAAAATCTGGATGTTAGCTCTTTCCAATGGATGCAACTGAATAGATGCCCCACTTCCAGACACCTGAGAATGAAAACAGATCCAGTTTTCAAAAATGTTGTGGGTTTTTTGGAATACCGAACAGAAATAGTCCAAAAACTCAGTAATGCAGATTGTAATACACCACTGCCAGAACCATTTAGAATCAACTTATAACACTGTCTGAAACAGTAAACAAGAAAATGTATAAATGAAACATACCCTTTTAATGCCACCCAACGGTACATACACTGATTATTCTTGTTATATTATGAACTCTTATAATGGATTTTTAGTGTACTGTATTGTCATTGAATTTAAGACACAAGAAAATTCAACACAAACTACTGATTCTTGACACCACACTGGGTTAATTAAGTTAAACACTTAAATTTTATAGAAACCCATCTGAAGATGTAAACTTGTTTAAAAATGTTGAGAGAAAACCAAAATTTTGGGTAAAGAAATTATAACAGATATAATATTAAAAATAGGCATGAAGAACCTTAGTTAAGAAGAAGACTGTCTTCTGGGATGTTGTACTATGTAGTCTGGTAGAATTTTAAAAATGTTTCAGAGGTGCTTGCTGCCTCCTTCACCAGGGCAATAATGGAGGCAGTAAGCACACCTAAAATGTCAGTAAGCTTCTAGCAGACTAGATGGTGCAACACCTCAGAAGACAGTCAGTCACCTTCATACTGGATGAGAACCTAAAATCTCAACCACAGTCATTGGCAGCTCACAATATAACACAAATTGCTTACAACTAAATTAACTAAATAACATACAAAACAACATTAATGGCAATCAGTTTCACTATAGAAACAAAAATCAGATGGAACAATAAGTATAACACATTTCAGATTAATTCTTTAAACAAACCATAAGAAGCTAAAAAAACATTTATTTTTAACAAAGATTAGTTTTCCTCCTGCTTCCACCATTGCCCTTATGCACAGCAGTCAAGAGTTGTAACTAACGTCACTGTCAATTTCATTTACAATGTATAATTTACAAAATTAAAACTAATTTTACAACCAATAAACAAAATGCCACACAATTCCAAGTTCTAAAAGCACTTGTTGCTCTTAGCATCACAGGGTTATAAAGGATTCAATTTTAAAGTTTATGCTACTACCATCACAACCATCACCAATAACTATTACTACCACCACTACTACTACAGTTATTACTTGCTAATACTACTACTAATATCTCTCGTCCAAGGAATCTTACCAAATGTCTATAGATCAGGCCAATGAAAAGTTGGGACCTGCAATGCTCAGGCACTTGAAGAACCCAGTATCCCCAGTACTACTACTAATAAGAATTTGCAAATTGATACAGCATACTCTTATGAACAAAGTATCTAGCCCATGTCGACTGTTGGTCTTTTGGGTTGTAAAGTCATGACACTCTGCAGATATCCACAGATACGAACATTTTGTAGAACCATACTGTCTCCATTTTATAGGCTGGTGTAGACTATGTTTCTCCAAAACACTGGTGTCTACCTACAATTTAACATGACAAAACAAAAACCAACACTGACCTCTTCACTATCAAAAGAACCTCAAATCTCACATCTACAAGTTCTGTAAAGATGGTGTATTAGTATTATTTTCATACAGTGTTCTATTTGGACATTACCCATTATCTATTATTTAAATTACACCAATTTTAAAAATTACAATGCCTAAAATTCACTGTGTTTCAGGATAAGAAACAAGGTATGTACTCTGCAATGCCTATTAGATACAGCCAATCTGATGCACAATGATGAATATTACTGGCAGCGCTAACAGGCCCTACAGAGTAGGTACCGTCTTTAATTCTTTGCTGAAATCAAAGACAGAACCAGTCACTCTGAAATGTAATGCATCTTATAATTATTCATTTTTAAGATTGCTGCAACTTAAATAAGAGATGATAGATGTTCAAAATGAAATATCACAATAACCGGCTCATACTGACATACTGTGATATGAGAGTTGCAAGATATACCACAGTTGGCAGATGTCACTTAGTCTGTAGATGTGCAGCAATCCTGTTTGTGGACTTATTCAAGGTACAATACAATATGTCAATTTTAAAGGGTTCTGTATACACTAATTTTAAGGATCATATTCTTTCAAATGTTTACAATAACTGTGCTTACTGCTGGTGAAAACAAAGTTAATAGATAACATGACATACTTGATCATGGGAGGTCATGTGGAAGCAAGAGGGACACATCTTAAAAAGATTTCTTAATTATTTTTAATTTTATCTGGAAAATGACATTCTTTTTCCTTTTTCCACTGGAATACAGAAGAAATAAATGGTAATTTATAGCAAAAAAAATACAGTGTATTGTCTTTAAGAAATATATCATTATTTGCACTGCTATCACTTCAGATCAACTCTTTTGTGTGGATGTTCTTCCTGTGTCTATTCAGATTGTTAGGAGACTTGAAGTATTGATCACAGTCCTCACAATGATAAGGCTTCTCTGTTGAGTGGGTCCTTTTATGGCTCTTCAGAGTACCTAAGTCAGAAAACCGTGCATTACATACATCACACCCATACTGGAGCACCTTTTCTGTGTGCATGTTCTTCCTGTGCCTACTCAAGTTATTAGGAGACTTGAAATATAGATCACAGTCCTCACAATGATAAGGTTTCTCTGTTGTATGAGACCGCTTATGACTCTTCAGAGCGGTCGAGTCAGAATACCGTGCACCACACGCATCACATCCATACGGCTTCTCCCCTGTGTGAAGTCTCAGATGTCGGATCAGGCCACTTCTGTCAGAAGACTGTTTCCCACAGTAGCTGCATCTGCAGTAAAAAGATTCAATGCATTGTTGTTTCTAAATTAAGTAAGACTTGAAGGAATGAAGTCTTCTCTGGCAATCACAATGATGGAGGCAGAGAAAGACTCTGAAATAATCCACACTTATACAGCTGATTGTCTGTAAGACTTCACTGCATCATCTGTGGATGTAAATAAAATCAATACATCTATCAGCTATAATTTTTACATCCTCAGACCTAATTTTCTGTAACTGTAAACTCAAAATTACACCAGCATTTCTTGTCCAAGCTAATATATGTCATATCTACTTGTCTGCTGGTCCCTGAAACATAAAGTTTTTAACGACTAACATAGCTGATAACCCAAGATTATTTTATTAACGTCTGTCATCATGAAAGCTTCAGATCACACATTCTGTTAACTAGTTTTGAATATGAAATATGTGGACAGATATGACCTTCCCACTCATATACATGAACAAGTAACCAACGTGTTGAGCAACAATAAAAAAATATTTGAAAAACTTTGTGTTTTCCACATGGTGAAAGGGCCCAGCAGAATACAAGAACAAACAAGTAATACATCTTAGTACAGACTACGAATAATGAACATATTAACCTACCTAAACTCCTTATCAGTACGGCAACCTATCATTGAATGGATCTTATATGACTTCTTCTGTTTAAAAGACTTTTTGCAGCCAGCACATTCAAACTTCCGATCAGAAGAATGAGACACCTGATGCTTCTTCCGTAATTGGCGTGTCTTAAATGTCTTGTCACACTGCTCACACTGGAAAGGTTTCTCATCAGAATGAGATCGACGATGCACAAGAAGGTAGCTGCTTGTTGAAAAAGCTTTCCCACACTCGTTACACCGGTACGGTCTCTCGCCGGAGTGAGAGCGAAAATGTGTCACTAGGGCTGACCTTGTTGTGAAACTTCGTGAACAATATTCACAGGTGTAAGGTTTCTCCCCTCTGTGGCCACGCATATGAACCTCAAACACAAATCATAAACTACACTAGAATAACATATAAATACAATGACAGCAAGGTATAGTAATCTTTAGTACATATGAAGTGTGCAGGTATAGCTTCACATGGCTGGTAGCCCGAGAGGAATTCATTATATAGCTACACCCTTTCTTGATCTTAACACTAAATGGAGGTTAGTGGTCAGCTTCATGCACCACACACTTTACCCTCTGGGAAAGAACCTCCAATAACCAAATAAAGCTTTATAAAATGCAAAAAGAGAATATAACACATGATATTCTGGTTAAATTATCATAAAACAGTTCATTCTTTGCTCACCTGAAGATTTTCATTTTGTGCAAAGTGCTTGTGACAAATGTCACAGGTGAATGGTTTCTCTCCCGTGTGTACACGCTGATGTTTACGCAGTTTGTGCGCCTCACCAAAATTCTTGCCACAGAATGCACAATTAAATCTGCGTATAATCTTAGTTTCCTTGTGTTCACTGCGCCAGTGTTTATTGAATATTTTAGACTCAGTGAACCCAATTCTGCATATCTCACAATGATATACTGGCATGGTGTGAATATTATTAGTCAAACTGTTTGTTGGAAGAAGCGGAACCTGAGTAGATTCTCCATTGTCACTGCAAGGAAACAACACAATGACAGCAAAGAAGTTGGATTATTTTTAAGGTACAGAATAAGCTAAACACTTCATGTAAAATCAAATTTCCTTACTCTATCAAGCAGTCTGAACTTGTGACTTCATAGAAAATTAAGTTCATTATAAGAAAGAATTAATACCAAATACAACAGATCTTCTATACTGAAAACTTCACTACAAAAAGGCAAAACAAAAACAAAAAAACACTTACATATACCTTCCTGTAGATGTAAAAACAAACATTTCAGACCTCCAAAGGACTACTATCTACTCATCCATGACATTTTGTCTGATTATATGTGTTTTGTTAGCTCCTGAACATCCAACAAACTAATCACTCCACCCTTTTATATGCTCATACAGTATACAGAACATCTGGATCCCATGAACTGGAGTATAATGTATACCAAAGGGACTGCAGGGATATGCTTGTTACCTGGTGTGCTCCTGTAGATATTCTTGCTTCACAGGCAATCCATGCTCTCCAATCGCAACATTATCCTCTGCCTCCACCTTCACTATCACTTCTGGTTCCTGTTCAATGTATGGATCATCTTCGAATTCCTCTTCCTTCACGTTTTCCTTTGTTTAAAAATACAAACACTTGCTGACAGCACATAATGATCAGACTATGGCTGACAGATTTATATCTTTAAGTAACTCAGTGCAAACCTGAACTACTTTCATAATGACATTATGAGAAAATTGTCTTCTTAGTAAAGGCAGCATGATGAGAAAAACAATAAGAATCACAGACAAAGAAAAACCATTATAAATATATGGAAATAAGAAGTATTTATGTGAGCAACATAAAAATAACTGCAATTTCTGACTAATATATTCTATTTCAACTGCGGAAGTTTTACAGCAGCAAATGAAATGGGACACATTCCACAACCTTGGCTTGTACTATGAAGGATACATGGTATGTAAATAAATTCTAATTCTAATAAACTTTTATTTATTTATAAAAGACTGTGGAAGCATGTACTACAACAGAACACACATATTTTCTAAATGCACTGTTTCCTATTCCATATACTGCATTGGTCTTCATGTTTGATTACTGCATATCATTATGAAACTAAACAGCACAACAGACATCACACAGCACATACTTGGAAATTGTTTTTTTCACTGTACTTCATTAAATGTTCATCATAACAAAATACATTTAAAATAAAAGTTGCAGCTCTTAATAAAATACACATTTGACTTCCACACAAATTACAGGTTATGACTTCTGCATGACAACTTTTAGTGTAGATGGCAAATATCAAATTTATTTAAATCAATGCAGTAGACTGAGATAACACATGCAGGCTGATAAACCAACATGTACTCTAATGAATGCAGGCAAAGAATGCACTAAAAAAACAGAGTATATATTAATATAAATTAAGCTTAGAACTTGAATCAAAATACTCACTATATACTCCTCTTTGATAGTTGGGAGAATTATAGTTTCTGGTGGCACAATGGGATCCTCTTTACCCATTTTTTGAATTACTAAATCCTCACTGGACAGCTGTTCTTTCAATGGCAATGCTAGAACACACATTCATTCTACATAAGCTAACCAATCACGCTGATGATGGAGGCAGCAAGGACTTCTGAAACATTGGTAAACTTCTCCCAGACTACATGGTGCTACAAACCAGAAGACAGCCATCTTCATAAAAACAGTTTATAACTGCTTGCTTGCTTGCTAAGTATTCCAGATATAAGCAAGTACTATTAAACACATTATCACACAAAGTTTAACAGAGTAATGTACATAGCACCTCATTGCAAAGGATAGGGCTACACACATGGAGGAATAATCTCTGGTGCAGGAAAAAGAAGTGTATTCCCAGAACAGTGCACCACAGACTGTGAATAATCACTAGTAAGAACTGGCCATAATGCCAAATGTCTGTGCCCAAGACATTACTACAGAAATCACAGAATAACTTACAGCAATAGACAATTTCTGAATATTGTTAAGACACCTCTTTCAACAACTGCTGTAAAATACAGTGTTTTATAGATGTTTTAAAACACATACAGATCCTGATTCCATACCTATGCCAGACTGTGTTTCCACAAAACCAAATTACATTGAACGATATTAAGTACTTTTGAGGATGAAAGACGTGAGGGGGCAAACAGGCATCCTGGCATTAGTATTAATTTTATGCACTCCGCAAAGAATGCAAGAATTATATACCACACACACAAACACCAACAACTCACGTACACATTGCACATTAGCTTTATATTCTCGTCACAAAACTGCTTCAAATTTGGTAGCAATAGGATTATACTTTGAGGTCAGCTTCATTCAATGGAGTGAGCAGGCCTTGACTATAAACATCTGAAAACGTAATCAAGAAAATAAGGTTCATTAGTATACAGTACGTCGAAAACCTCAAATGAAATAAACGACTGCTTATCCGCATGCTTACCCACCTCGTACAACAACGTTGTAGTCCATTTCAAAACTCCGTATCATTACTTCAAACTAATAGAAATGCACAAAAAAACATTGAATGGCTCCATTCCATACACTAGAATATATACTGCGCAGACATTTAATCACAGAATTTCAAAAACATTATATTAATTTACTTGTGCATGATTACATTTAACCAACAATCTACACGTTTATTTTTACTGTAATTTCAATCGATATATCATAAAATAGTAAACCAAGCACAGAGAAAAGGACTGGCAGAAAAGGGAAAGATTGTAGATAGATAGCAGAGGTTGGAGATATTCGTACATCGATCTGTATACAACGATTCTTGATGAAGAAGAAAACAACATAGCTAATATAACGTGGTATGCGCAGAAAAATGTAAACACGTCTATATCACATTATCTGCAACTTACTTATTAAATCTTATTTTTGTTGAGCACCCTCTTAAATCCTTTCAAACTCCGAGTTTTCAGGATCTGTTGCCTCGCAATCCAATCTCCAGTAATTCAATCCATACCTTCCTGCCCTGTTACCCTCAAATTTATATAATACCATCCTTACATCGGAGACTGCTTTCCAAATGGTCGCATCCTTACAGGCTTCACAACAAAAACTTTTTGTACCTTTCCATGCATGCTACATACTCTGCACATCTCACCCTCGTGGATTTTATCATCCTTGTAATATTTTGAGAAATGTGCAAATGATGGGGCTGTTCATTATGCAGTTTTCTTCAGATTCCTGTCATTTTATCTCTCTGAGGTCCAAATATTCTGAGTATCCCTCAACCTGTGCTTCACTTAATGTGAGAGACCAAGTTTCACACCTAAATAAAACATATAAAATTATAATTTTCCATACTGTGAAAGTTGTATTGAACAGCCTATATGAAGTGTAACATTTTTGTGCAGTACTAAAAGGGTAAAACAGTTTTATCAAAGAATAAACAAAAGAGGAATGTGGTTTAGAAGGTTAAGGAACAATAATATGGCCAACAACTGTTTCTATCTTTATTTTGAGAGAAGAATTACAGCAATCAGTCTCTTATAAGCAAAAGAGAAGAAGCACACATAGGAGTGATGAAAAATGCATACTAAATTTAGTTTCAAATCTTTGAGGACACCTTCAGCATGGATAGAATAGTGTTACAATTAATCTATAGTGTGTGAGAAAGAAAAATGAATTCAACCAGTTCAGGATAGGGTCCATGAACACAATAATGTATCTTTGGGTTCCCTCATCATCATCATCATCCTTTGCTGTTTCCAGCCTGAGGCCGTGTCTGCTTGGTAAAGCCCCTCCATCTCTTCCTGTCCCTCCACCACTCCTCTTCCACCAACTGCCACTGGGCCTCCTCGTTTTCCTAGTCTTAGCAGTGGTTGTTTCCGGCTATTACCCTGTTGAACTCAAGTGATGTTTTCTTGGCTTCAGGTATCAGCTTACTAGGCCTGTCATACCCTACACCCAAGTGGTGGGGCTGCCACTGAGTCCTGGGTACCTCTTTGTGGTAGTGGCCCTCCCTTACTGGGGCTATGGGCACTGCCTTCCACACTTTAACAGGTTATTTGTCACTGTCTGTAGGCTC
>NW_019059934.1:287799-332303 GCF_000696155.1 Zootermopsis nevadensis
GAATCATTAAGCAATTTTAATAAAAACTAGCATAAAAATTGTGCCACCTGCGAGACATAAATTCTTTAATCTCTCATATCTAAGGTATAACACTGAAAAGAACTGCAACGAAGTGCAATGTTCAGAATATTACCATGACAAGTTTGGACACATCATACTTGCATTTACATCTGATAAAACATTTTGTTATATCCATCAGTAAGAAAATATCACATTAACTATAATCTTTCTAGTGTTCAGAGCAGACCAGTGCTCTTATGACAGCAATGTTGAAACAGTAGCACAGTGCACGCCAGGTACCTGCTACCAAGGTACAACACTTGACACAAATTATGCGCATGGTCAATGTAAAACCACATTTTGAAACCATCCTCTCTGATTTTACTGTCAGCCTGAAACTTTCTCTTTTATGAGAAGCTTCTGGCTTCACTTTACAAAAGCAGCATTAGTAGTTCTCTCTTGCACACTTTGCTTTACCACATTATCAAAGAAAAATAACAAATTGTTTGGAGTAATGGACTGGCCAAAAGCATTAGGGGAAACTAAACTGTCACATGAGAAGGAAGTTGTTATGTTTAGTGATCAGGATTCTGATTATCTAACAAATGAGAGAAAATTTAAACCTCTTCTTCAGATGCTCATGCTATGAACTGCTTTCAAACAAATTCAGAAAGTGCATTCCAAACCAGAATGCACATAATATCCTCATGTGTTCTTTGCAACATGCATCTGCCTTGT
Source organism: Zootermopsis nevadensis (assembly GCF_000696155.1). The sequence continues at coordinate 288,538 of NW_019059934.1, forward strand.
TCAATATTCCCACTTTGGCATCCAGATAACAGTACCTCAATGTCTACGTCACTTTCCTCATCTGCCAGTTTATCACTGCTTGTAGGTACAATTTGAGGCCATGCAGAACAGCACAACCACCTCATCAAATTTCAACCAAATCCATCCCAAGCTAAATCGACTGAACAGACGAACATGAACAGCCCATAATGCACTCTCACTGTGCACTTTGTGCAAAGAACACATAAAAACATGTTTAATAAAGAAAAACAACAGAATTTCCCTTGCTCAAATAATATTGTGCTTTGCATAACCAGAAGAAGTGTAATGTGTTTGAGAGGGCCAGAATATTTTATTTTTCAGATAAGTCCATCTACTCATCAACATATACCTGCGCCTAATACAGTAAAATAATGCCCCTTGGGCATACTTAACATATTGAAATGTATTACATACAAGGTGTTCAACTGACTTGACAGCATCAGAATACATGGAATTTAAATAATGTGGCAAAGAGCTAAATATACGAAGACCTCTAATCTAACACTGTCATGTTTGAAGAAAAAGTTGTTTGTGACAAACTTTCCTGATTAGTGTCATATATACAATCATTCTTTTATTAAGAAAGTTCTCACTTCCGATCAAACTGGCAATGTGGCAATGACTAAATTAAGGCTATGCTTTGTTTTAATAAGATATACAGGAGTGTTCAGTTCACTCAGCCTATCAAACTATAAACAGAACAGTGTGTTCCTAATGTAACTGTACATTTCAAAACCCTAAAATGTTTTGTACTTACAGATTAGTAACATTTTAAAATAGTAGTAGTAGTAATGAGATGATTTACTTCCCTGATCAATTGTTTCTTTAAGCATTTAAAATATTCTGACTTGCTGATTTAAATTTAACAGCAATATTAACTTAAGGCAGTCCCCCAGAAAGAAACCATCAACTTCTTATGAAATTTATTTACACGAGTCCTACTTCACTTTAGCACGTGCTTGCACTTCAATTGTCTGTTCTTCTTCATCCTGTGAAACTGGCTTTCCTCGAATATATACAGGCGGACTTGTTCCATTAACGACATCTTCTGTGATGTGGACACTCATCACATCGGAACCAGGGATTTCAAACATTGGATCAAGTAATAGTGTTTCCTGGAAACAATAAACATCCATATACTGTATTCACAAAAACTCATAAATAAAAAGTTTTCATGGCATATTTACATTAATGAGAGAAAATAAATTAATTTAATTTAATAGATGGCTTACGGAACCTCAAGGTTCTTTACCGAATTAACCAAAGCCCTCTACCGGTCCTGTCCTGGGCCAACAAAATTCAGCCGCCTTCTCCCATAGATCCTGCTTGATATTATCCTCCCATCTATGTCTAGGTCTCCCCCAGAGACAAAATAAAAATATGTATAATAATAAAAACAGGTAATGACAGTGGAAGAGTGTTTCATCCAATTACATTCCTGAGAAACAGATGCTCTGGAAAATATTTGGGGGGGGGAAAAGAAAAAAGTAACAGGAAATGCGGAAAAGTGCATAACGAGGAGTTTCAGAACCTGTCTTCTCAGTTAAAGGAAGATGGGAACAAGATACCTTACATGCTATTGCTTCATCTCTGTCCCTGTACCTCAAATGGCTGGCCAGCCACCAGTGTGTGTAATTTTAATGATCTACTAAGCTCAGAGATATCTTGTGTACAATCCAAATTTTCACTGCTGTGAAAAACTTTAATCTCAGTTGATGTAAATAAGGCTAAAATAATTTTTCAAGGGTCACCCATCACCTGCCTGTTCTATAATAGTAGCAAAATGAGCACAGGCTATAAAGGTCTTCATATAATTTCTGTATTAAAAAGTAATGCCATACCCAACACAATACAAAGTTTAAATGTGGAAGTAAAAACAAAATTACTGATAAATATCTTATGCCTGGTATCCTCCTTTTTGCCCAGTAGTCAATTTGAAACACATTAATTGAAGGAATTCAAATAAAAAAATAAAGAGACAGAGAGCAGACACTTGAGTAAAAGAGTAACTGTACCAAATTACTTACCATAATAGCTCGCAAACCACGCGCACCTGTCTTCCTTTCCATGGCAAGTCGTGCAATGGCCAATAACGATTCTGGCGAGAAAGTCAGATCAACCTGACAAACATACCACACAATATCAATTTTTATCAAGTGAAACAAAATCTCACTCTTTTATGTAAGCACTATCATTACAAGGACAAGAGAAACAGATGCAACCAAACTGGTTTATCTCCATATTTAGGTTTATCAATGATCTGTATGTAAAATGAAAACAAATTTTTGTATTTTGAAAATGTATTAATTTAATTTTAAAAAAACTATATGTAAACTTATTCATGACCATAAAATTTAACAAAATAACTCTCTGAAATTCACAGGAACAAAAAATACAGTGTGTAATAAACAGGCTGCCTTGATATTAATGGCACTGCTTCAGTAGCTCTGACTATACAGTGTCGAATGAGACGAAAGTGAATAATGAATTGGAAAGGATGTAGAAGGAAGCAGTTGTGGCCTAATTTTAGGTACTATCTCGGCATTTGTCTGAAGCGACTGAAGAAAAACACAAAAAACCTCAGTCAGGATAGCTGGTCTCTGGGTCAACATTTGAACCCAGGACCTCCCAAATATGAAGCAGGAGTGATAACCACTCAAAAATTATTAATGATGTTCTTGGATCAAACAACTTCATATGTTGGTATTTTACGCTTACTACATTGCATTTATAATCAAAAAACATTACATAAATTGTAGAAAAGTTAAGCTTTCGTGATGATAAGGTAAACGGCTAATATATTTTTGTAGAATAGTTTTAACTTTACTAATTTCTCAGCTACTTTTCTTTATCCTTACAAATCACTGGAGCAAGAAATCAGATACTTACTTTATCCATACCAAATAACATCTGGTATTGTGGTACCACTGCATTACGAGGTTCACTAAGTATCCGAACTAGAAGTTCTGTGTTCAAAGAATGGAATGGGACTAGAACTGGAAACCTACCCACAAATTCCTGCAACAGGCCACACATAGTACAAATAAATTTCTGTATCACACAGCTTCCTCCAATAGCAAAATCCAATATATCAAGCACGATGAATCTTGAACAAGGACAGTACATCCAAGGCATCAAAAGACTGACAAGGGATCATTTCTGCTTCTGAACAGAAGCAGAACTTACTGGAATCATGCCAAATTCTATGAGATCCCTAGCTTCAACTTGTTTTAGATACACATCCTTCTCTGCATTATCCTCTTCAGCTGATGTGACTGCACTCTGGTGAGCCTGGTCTGCTAGTGATGCAGCACGCCGACCAGGTGACTCACTGGCAGGTACACCAAATCCAAGGTACTGCAACGAAGAACTCTAATGCTCAGGCAAGTACAATTTAATTCAACATACAGCTCACACAACAGGACACTAAAATTTACCAGGATAGCCAGCACAATTAACGTAATATAACTGGACATCTCATTCCGAGTGTCTCAAAGTAATGAGTTATCTCGATTGTAAGATTAATATTTTACGAACTGTGTGACAATATTAATAATTAATTAAATGCTTACTTTCTCATTTTTTCTCCGGCTGATAAGTCTGTCCAGGCCATTGTAAGCTCCTGAAGCCACAAATAAAATATTTGTTGTATCAATTTGAACAGTTTCTCCGCGTAGTTTGCGAGGGGAGTTTCTCTCTGGCACATTTACAATAGTTCCCTCCAGCATCTGTTAACATAACTGCACATTACTACAGTATTCATAATAATTTAAATGTTTCAAATTAGCACTAATTTATAGTCTAAAACTATGAAGCGTGGTTTAGAATGTAACAGAACAAAAATAATTCTGCCAGATCACATACATATGAGGACCCCAAGTTGTGTACCATTTTTGAGGGCTACCGCGTCTGCCCTCGTGACAATGAGACAAAATTCTACTTCATAAATCAGATTCTATGTATGAGCACACATAACTAGTGTTAGAATTTCAGTATAATACAAAAGTCCTTTAAAGTAATCCATAGTAATGTGTAACAGAAGAACTGAATGTGATGAAAGGATGATTATTCACAGTGACATAGAAAGAATGAGGGAGCAAATGATCGTCGTCTGTTTCAATGTATCACCTCGACATTCATCTGGAGTGACAGAGAAAATACCAAAGTAATGCCTCTACATATCATTTTACAAATAAGTGTCATGCGTGGTGAGACCTCACAATATTTATAATCTATAAAAGAAGATGAAACTTGCGTTATAATGATGCAAGAAACTAATGTACTCATAATTCAAAAGTCACAAAATTCTTTGAAGGCATAACTTGGCTTCTGGTGCCAAAAACTCATCCCATGCATCACTGTAAATTATTTTGACATCTTGAATCACTGAATCAGGCTGTAAGTACAGTGCCAAGCTCTTTGCTCTCTCAATACCTACCTATTCACTCATCTTAGTACATTTTACAAGTCTTTTATAACATGAAACAATATGAACGTTTAACATTTTATGTTTAGAATCTTGCAATACTAATTTACAATATATCAGGTGTTTCTTATCCACCACGTATTTGAATACTTCCTGATAATGACATATATTTAATTTCTGGCCCAATTTTACACACCTTGAGCATTCCCTGCTGCACACCCTCACCTCCAACATCTCTCAGTTGATGAATTCCTGGCACAGCTCCAATCTTGTCCACCTCATCCAGGAAAACAATTCCTGTCATAAGAAACAAGACACATTTTACATATACTGCATGGCAGGTAATTCAACTCCTCTAAATATGGGGTAGGGGTAAACACACAGAATCTTATCCCAAATTTCTATTTATATGTGATCATATAATTGATTATACCATCATTTCAGGTACTAGCCATGTTTCAATTTAAATGATTGTGAAATTTCACAAATTGTTATCAGCTGTGACAGTAGAATAACAAATATAAGAAAGTAAGGGCACTGTTCGCTGAATTAATCATATTTTTCAACAATTAAGTAAATTCTTAAAACACTATAACAGAAGTTCATTTGCTGCAAAGCTAAATATTCACAGGTATTACTCTGCATCAACTCAAATAGGTTTTCTTTCTATTTCAATGAACATTCAACACTTCCAGAAATGTTTGAAATAAACATTATAGACCTTAACAAGATTTAGTTTTTGTTACACACTGATATATACTTTCGGTTTAATAAAAGAGGAAGGTTTATATTGGAATGATATGAACCAAAATTAAATTTTCTGTAGACACAAAACATAAAATTTCACACACAAATATTTTGCAGTTTCAGAGATGAAATAAACAGATGGACACAACCACTTAATTAGTGAAATAATTTCATATGTATTTTGTATAAATAACACATAATTTCCCTTATTATTACCTTTCAGAAAATAGTTACCAAAAATTATAAAAAAATTACCAGGCACCATATTACACATACCCATCTGTGCTCTTTCAACACTGTAGTTAGCGTCCTGAAGCAACTTTGCAATAACACTCTCAATATCCTCGCCCACGTAGCCTGCCTGAGTTAGAGTCGTGCAGTCACATATTGCAAATGGCACATCCAGACACTGTGCTATTGTTTGTGCTAGAAGTGTCTTCCCTGTAGAATTAATATTTTGAATTAAAAATTGTAACATACTTCACAATATAATTTTACGATAAATGTATCACCTGAGAGGATTTTAAAACATTCATTCACTGTGAAAGTTCCAAATCTTAAGCGGCCCATCCACGTACGAGTCTGACTTGCGAGTCTGGATCGGCGAGCTTGACTCGTGAGCCGGGTTGGGATATATTTCGCCACACATGCATAGCAGACTCGGCTCATGACACCCCACCCACAAACGAGTTTGGCTCAATGGAACCCGAGCCGAGCCGGACTCACAAGCCAGACTTGTACGTGGATGAGCCGCTTTACACATTACAATGTACTTTGAAGGTCTATTACATATAATAAAAACATACAGATAATTTTATGTAAAAATTTACATTTTAACTATAAGTAACCCTGCCAAGATCATTTACTTTTTGTATCCAAAACACAACATTTAATACACTAAAGTGATGGCGGCTACAAACCTGAACCCGTGGGTCCCAACAAGAGAATGTTGCTCTTCTCTAACTTCAGTTCATGGCTGTTAGAATCCAGAATGTCACTTCCCATCGTGCTTGACGCTGCTGGCCGCCGAGGCTCTGGTTCAGGGGGTGGTGTATGCTGAAACCCCACACCAAGACCTGATGCACCATGCCCAATCCCTGTTATGTGCAGCAGGTCTGCAAGTACATAATGTGATAGCCACTGGGGCACAGAAGTGGAGAGAATAGCGTACAATAGAAAACCTACATAGAACAGAATTATGAGGGACCTGAACATTCCGATTCCAGACAGCTTTCAGTTTAATACCTACTTCTTGATAAATAAATTATGAATGGTACATTTTGAAGTGATGCTGAGTCAGAAATTCTTTTGAAATGTGTATCTCAGAATGGATGCGCACATGCATACTGAACACTTCCACCTAAAGGTTAAGAAAATGTCCTTGGTTGCACAGTAATTTCCATCCTATATTCTTGCTAGTAAAATTTTCCAATAAAGGCAGGTAACCATTTTACAAACGTTATGATTCAAGGATAAAGACTGGAATCATCTCGATTCAGCATCCAATCCTGAGAATAAGGTAATGAACCCCAGGGTTCAATAAAAAGCAAAGAATGTGCTGATTAGCTGAATGGCTCTTAGCTCTTCAAGACAATAAAGCTTCATATGCATAATAATAAGCCCAATTTGGCCATCTCTAAAGCCCTACCTCTATGAGTGAATGAATGTTGAGGTCCTTGCTCCATGACTGCCATGTCCTGCCTGTGACTGCTGTTACTTTGCTGCTGCTGTGGTATATTATTGTATATTCTCTTGTAGTGGTTGTACACAGCCACAGACAAAACTTTCTTGGCATGTTCTTGCCCTACAACATGCTTATTCAGGTACTCAAATATCTGCAAGCAGTGACATTTCAAAGTTCAGATAACTGAACGTATCTACTGTATAAGACAACTTTCAAGAAACCACATAATTTGTGCTGAGAATAATATTTCCACTTGTCTAGAAGTAACAGGAGGATGGAATAAATGACATAATCATTGTCATAATTTGTATGTTTCATAAAAACAATTATTTGGGTAATCAAATCAAGGAAATGGAAAATTCCTTGATCGGCTGAGCACCTATCAGCTTTTCAAGGACTCCACTTATACAGACAGTAAGTTAAACAAGTCACAATTAACAAACTCCTGCAAGGTCATCCAGTGAAATTTTTGCTGAGGCAAGCCTCAGTATAATTCTTGAATTCTTAAATAAGCACTGGAACCTCAACACCAGGAATCACAATGCATCAAAATATGATTGAGAAAAGCCACATGTTTAGCATATCATATACCTTTTTAGGAGGTGGTGGGGGTTTTCTGAAGAATCCACTTTTTTGGTCCTCACGACCTTCCTTTAAACTTTTCTTGGTGTCCACTTCTGACAGAACCACAAAGAAATGATGACATTTTTCACATTTTACGAACCGTGTTGAAGCTACAAACACATAAAACCATTTTATGTAATCTGCTGAGTGTAACTGAAGTCAGAAAACTCATGAATGACAGATATTTTAAAATAGATGCTTCAGTACGATAACACAATAAAAATAGCCACTTACGCTTTCCTGTAAATAAGTACCACATTTTAGGAAGATGGCTGTTTTCTGGGCTGTAACACTGTGTAGACTGGTATAAGTTTACCAATGTTTCAGAGGTCCTAGTTGCCGCCATCATCACGGCAATGGAGACAGCAAGGATCTCTGAAATGATTGTCAAATTCTACCAGTCTACACAGTATTACAGCCCAGAAGACAGCCATCTTCATACTCACTGCTATGAACACCTCAAATCGTACTTAGAACCACATTTTATTTGCACCATGCAAATAGCCTCCCACTGTATCTTATTTTATAAAACACAGCTCAATCAGTGAAGTGACCATGGTCAGGAACTGAATCCTATCAGGGACAGAAATCTTTCTCTTTACTGCCATGTCCAAACTGGCTCTGAGGCACACCCAGCTTCCATTTAACGGACAACACAAGCTTTTTCCTGCGGATAACACGCACTGATGAGCATTAAGATGACCACTGACCCCCATCAACTGCTGAGGTCTGCACTGTGAGAAGCTTAACTTCACACACCTGGATGCCTCCATAATATGGTGCTTAGCTACCAGGACAACTTTAGTGTTATGTAACAAAGTCAGTTACTGCCTGTATACTGAGTTAAACCAGCTCTTATAAATTAATTATATTTGTAATGTATTTGCAATTTAACTGAATAATTCTAGAACTCTGTTGTTCAGACTTTGTTTCTCTCTGTTGTTACATGTTCTTCATACACTAGCATGAGCAAAGATCACCTAATGAGCTTATCCATGGCTGCCTGTTGCATTTTTATAACAATGAAACTTGAGGTCCCTGGCTGGAACTTTCTCAACAAAGGGATCCAGGGGTTCCCACTGTTAGAACACAATAAGCAACAATGACCTGGGGTCACATTACTGCACTAATGATCTGAGGCAAGTAAATGGCCTTGAATCTAATTGGTGCACGAATGGCACAAGACACAAAATGCTACCACAACACATTAGTGCAACAATAACCTATGTGATGTGGCATGAGGAACACTTATGTCAGTGTACTCCAAAGAGCACACCTATTAAATACTGTCTTAATTCTTGCCTCAAACTTTATAAACTGGTATACCTACTTTTTCTATTATTATTGAATTCTGACATTACACACACTATAAATACTTACATACAAATGTCTCTACATGTGTACAAGGATCACCACATTTAGGGCATGTCAGATGATTTCCACCATCTTTGCCTGTTCCTTTGTTAGAACTCCCCTTCTTTCCACCTCCTTCAACCTTTACACTACCACCATCTGAGTCACTACCAGGAGAATTTGTTACAACCTTAAACAATGATGAGGTTGTCACCAAACCACGTCGAACAAATGGGTTTGAGCCAGTGCGGAACACATAGCACAAAATCCCTGCAAAATTAAAGTTACATTATATTTACAGCAGTACCAAAGCAATCAACAGTTTCTCCAGTCACCTGATATCAAGAATTTACAGTTTTCCATTTGTATCCAACTCACAATGGCAACTTTTTGCAAGACTATCTAGTGCATCTACATCAATTTAGGAACAGACAACTTAATTCAGCACTAATGAGTGTTACCAGTGACCACAGTTTAAAATTTTCCATAAGGCCTTGGTCTTGCCAACAACAATATTTTTCAGAAACATAATTCATAGTAAGTCCACTACACCTTTCATTTGCTGAAACCCTGGCTCTCTTCATTAATTAATTCCTGCATCACTTTGTATGGTTTCTAACACATCTACGATTGACATTCCTTTTAGTGTGCATTTCAGTTTGGAGTTTATAAAAAAGTCACTCACTGCCAAATCCTTAATGAAGGAACTTACCACGATAAATACTGGAACTATGCACATTTATTAGCTTCCCAGTAGAAACAAAGGCATACCTCACACTGCCCATGGCTATAAATTTCACTTATGTATTATCAGATGCGAGTGACTTGCCTAAAAAGAAAATAATTATTACGACAAAGGAAATAATTTACTTAAAAAACTAACACTATGTCATTTGAAACATCCAGTTTTATGTTAAACAAACTTTCATTTGTTCACACCCAGATAATTTGTCTTGTCTGAGGGCAAATTAGCACTCTGCTATTTTATTTATTACAATGGTCTTTGTGTTTACTTATTGCAGATACAAATCTATTGCTTAAATTCTAATTTCGATCAAAATCATAAATTACTTTACATCAACATAATAGAAAGTGTAGATCTAAAGTCTAGTACTAAACCACAAATGAACACCCACTAGAATCAAACATAATTTGGCATGACATAATGTTTACAAACATACCAAACCTACCTGTATGTAAACAGTACGAAGTGCCAAAAGTTGTGTACGCACTATGCACAATCGGGATTACGCATTATTTCTCTCTGCCAGAAGGTGCACCGTTAAATCACACATAACAAATTATTTTCGTGCAACGAACATGACAGGTTCCTTATGATGGCGCATTGTTGTTCATGCAAAATCAACACTCAGTTAGCAGATAATATTAATGGCGAGACAAAAACTAGTATTTGAATAACATAGGTTAAGACCTTGAATTGGGCTTTGGAACACATGACGTCACAAAAAATGTAACTATGTTAATTACGTACGCACACAATTTTTGACCGTAGTTAAAATATTAGTTTTGCTTATCGTGTATTCAGTAATTCACTACCAAATGAACACACTTTCTTACTGACTCGTGCAAATTTTGATAGAAAACAACAAAAAAATCATACCACTTCTCATATCAGACTTCTCGCTGTTTGAAATACTTCTGCTAGAGGTCAGCATCCATTGACACAACTTGCGACATCTTGGTAACAGTAAACGACTGCCAACATCCAAAATGAAAAATACTATTTCTATACATCAAAAGTGCGAGTGCCATATGAGTCAGAATGGTGTGGTTCTTGACCTTACAGGTGTAAGGGTGGGGATGGATCGATGATGACCTCAATTCAAGAAAATTAATATAATAAATCTTGGATGTGAATTTCATGTAACAAAAAACATCATGAGATTTGCAGTATAAACCTCAAGTAAACCGGCCAGCAACAAGGTCTTACTTTCACGCTTAAGAGTGCAAAATCAAGACCATGACCTACTTCACGCTCAAGCGTGTAAAACCAAGATCACGACCTATGTTGGCAGTATCTGTTGTCACGACAATTACGGACATACGATTACTTACCAACAAAAAGAACCGTAACTCAATGCTGTACGTTGGCAACACACGACTATATTATTCTGCACTCTAAACTGCAATAATGAACTACAATGATTTGGCGGTTGCACCTACTGCCTTATCGATAACAGGGTTAACTACAATCCAACTTGTCCATATACTCATTCACATGGATGAACTTACCTTTTCCTTTCCCAGTGCAGAAGCTATTGGACAATGAAAATAACTGTAATAAAATGGCCTTCCAGTCAATTGGTGTCATTTAACGTTTACACAAACTTCATTACAACAGGCCCTTATACTCTGCATGTGGAGTTACAGGTCAGCAGCAGCTCATGGTTTTAGGTGTTATTTATCACTAGATTTCAGGCAGCCAACTTGCTACTGTATGAATTAGACTAACCTTTAGTTTCTTCATTCCTTGGATGAAAATGCATTTCTTTACTTCTGCTTATGATAAGTAGCTTTTTGGCTATAACTGGAAACAATCATTAGGGTTAAAAAAGGAATGTCATAATATAGTTACAAAAATATTCAGTCAGGGAATAAAATAAGTTTTCTTCCAAATCACTTAAAATAGTAATTCAGTTATAGTAAAATATTACGTAGGTGGTGTCTAGAAAGCGTAATGCACACCTCAGCATTTCAAGAACATGATACAAACAACTGTGCCACATATGGCTGCACAAGCATGTAAACAATAGAAAAACACATTGCATTAGGTAATATTTACATAAGTGTACTAATTGTATTTGAATCAATTTTGACTTCTTCACAACAGCTATAAAAATGCCTAGCATTAGAGAACTCTGTTAAGTATAAAGATAATCTTCAGCAACACCTAAATAAATGTATGATATTTGAGGCTTTCATAGCTATGAAACTGTGGTCTTTTAAATTGTGATACTGTGTGGTGGTTCCCATCAACAAGAATATACAATGTCACAACCAAGAGGACAACAATATACATCCAGAAAATCAGTACATGACTCACAGAGTTCTGTTAGGGTATTTGAGGCACATCCTAACAAATTGTATTCAGGAAACAGCAAGAAACATATTACTTCTAGTTTGTGATGTATTATTCTTAACAGATTTTAAAACAAAATAAACAATGTTAAATGTAAATAATCTAAAAATCACATGTTGCAAAAACTAGTTACCTTATATACCATTCACAATTTTATCCAGAATTGAATACAGATACCACTGATAAGGTTATATGATCATAGGTAATAAGAAAGTCAAAGCAGCTTCAAACAGTGAAATCTTTTCAATGGTACATGTTTAACCTTTCTCCACTCCCAATATCACCATCACATATGATATAATAAATTACATTTATTCCATTATAATGGATATCAGATTCAGGAGCCATATGGGAAGTCAGTCACATTATACAAATAAGGGAACCACTTTTGTTAAAATATTTCTTCAAAGTTTATCTACAAACCTTAGCCAAATCACTGTAATATTTACAATAATATACCATCTATGGCATCTGGAAAACAATTTTTAACAGCTTTGAAGCTTCATACTTATTTTATTTCCTCCGCCATTGTTCAAAATTTTACATAATCCACCGAACTGTCTAAAACCTTCCAACTTTCACATATGCCTTACAAATATTTTGTATAGAAAAATCTTTGTCTTTAGAACCTCGTTTTAGAATTTGTTTGCAAGGATAATTGCTGATGATGTTTGACTGAACAGCTTAAATAGTTTTATACTCTTAAAAGATTGTGTTGCTGTCAGTAAAATGACAATACTGTGTAATACTACAAATTATGACTGCAACAACAATACCTAAAATACTGAATGCAAAAATGGTTAGATAATATTTTCCCATTACTGACCCCATTAGCAGGAAAATGAAAACTTATCTTACTATTTGTATATACCTCATACATAGAGAACACAGAAATAACGGCAAAAGTTCTCCAGGATGTCTGGTGTTTCCATCATTTGCTATCAGACATGAAAAACTGAGGCATTATATATAACACTGCCACCATTCAAACAAGGAAGAAATTTTGGTCCATAACTGTTGAAATCAAAATATAAACTATGAAAGTGCATGAAGATGACAATTGTAGTCCTTTAATGTCAAAAACCCATGTTATAATTTTGTTTTTAAGTTCAAAGTCTACTCTCCTGCTTTGTATAAAATAGTGATGTGGAACTACTCAATTAGGTGGCATGCAGTGCTCTGAACCACTCTCTTATATTCATTCCTTGTCCCTTTCAGGATATTTTAATTACAATACTTTAGCCAATTATTCTTGAAGATTTCTGTCTTCTGGGTTGTTGCGCTGTGTAGTCTGGTCGATGTTAACCAACGTTTCAGAGGTAGTATGACCTCTGAAACGTTGGTTAACATCTACCAGACTACACAGCGCAACAACCCAGAGGTCATACTACCTCTGAAACGTTGGTTAACATCGACCAGACTACACAGCGCAACAACCCAGAAGACAGAAATCTTCAAGAATAATTGGCTAAAGTATTGTAATTAAAATATCCTGAAAGGGACAAGGAATGAATATAAGAGAGTGGTTCAGAGCACTGCATGCCACCTAATTGAGTAGTTCCACATCACTATTTTATACAAAGCAGGAGAGTAGACTATTCTTATTCAAACGGTCTGTTACTGAATAACTCAGTATGCTGACTTCATGTAACAAGATTTTTGGACTGTAAAATTCAGCAAAGAAAATCTCAGATTTTGTGTCACTTTTGATATTCTTTCTTGTAACACCATGCAGACTTGACTGAACTAAAACACTGGCATCTATCCACAAGCCAATATGGTGTTGCAACCCAGAAGACCAACATGACATACACTGCTGTGAGGATTTCAAATCTTATAAGATATCAGTTTTAATTATACATTACAGGCCTAGAATTATATAATATTTGTGTTTCCTTTTCTCTGATATAATACCATGGCACAGTTTTTCAAGGAATCCTATGGGATCAGAAAAAAGAAATAATATGAATTTAATTTCATAGAGCCTGAATTGTTTACATTAACATCATGCACAACATATGTTCCAAAGTATAATTATGTATCTCCTTTACATTTACAACTGAAAAAAAGGTCTTTACAACTCTTTCAAGCACTGTTTTTTTACATTTATTTATTTTAAATTTGGAAATCACATGTACAAAACTGCAATGCATCTTCAATTACTAAGCCATATTCACTGTACAACCATTAGCATCACTAATACTCTTAGAAGTTCAGTCATAGAGACTAGAAAGTTAGGAAATGAGCTGGTCTAAAGCTTTGTCCCTATCATTACCAAAACTTATAAGTGCATCTGACACGAGATCTTCTGGGAAACCTAGGTCCAAAAGTTGGGCCATTGTATCAAGATATTTAACAGCATGAGTAATATTGTATCTGTTCAAAACAAGGGCTTTTTCCACTTGGTCACTTGGATAATTCTTCTCCTCCAAAGACTGAACTTGAAGTAAAAACTCCACTATCTGCAATTAAAAGAAACAAAAGATATATCATCTGTTTCGATCACAAAGTCATTTTTTACCATAAAAGTCCTCTGATTGGACTCACTTTCTTGTCATCCTCGCCCAACATCTGGCATGCCCTTGCTACACGGGGCAGAGAAAATCCCATCTCACTGATGTGTTTCACTAGATTCTGGGCTGCTGGATTCAGATCCCGGAATGGATTTAGCAGAGTTGATTTTAGCATGCGTTTACTAGCCGAGTGCCTTGGAATTGATGGTGATCGTTCTTTTGTTTCAGACTGTGGCCGGTCAGGACTGTCCAAGTCAGGCCATGGCTTCCAGTTCTAAATAAGAGAGACACAATTATTAACCGCATTTCTTCTGTTACCCACATATAATTATCAACAGTAACACACCCATTTACACAAAGATTCTTGCCCATTTTCCAGCATATCAAATGTAGAAGGATTACCCAGGATGACTTTGAACTCTGTTCTGCTTGGAATATACAACATAAAGCCATATAAAATAAAATTTTAGTTTAAAAAATGGTGATCTTCAAATTATTTATGATGTAAAAATAATATGTATGGAGCATAAACAGCATGGAGAATGGAAACTCAGCTTCTAGGCAAAAACACAAGATATTTTCCTGCATTTGTAAATGTTGTTCCTTAGCAATGTTGCAAGTGATCAGTTACACATATGGCAACTGTGTGAAAGCATATGGACATGGATACAGAAGCAAGACATGCTTTCACAGATTCACAAAATGATGAACAGGAGATTACTGTCCAAGGCAACAACTTGATTTTGAACTTAAAAGCAAGACTAATCACATTTCTTACCTCAAGTCCTGTAGACCCGAAGCTGCTAGGTCTTGGAGGTGGTGTGTGACTTGATCGACCCACACATGAATTACTTTCTTTTGCATGTTTATTTTTCAATTCTTTCTCCAGTTCTTGGACAATGTCTGGAACACTCTTGGACAAGGATCTCCCAGGGGAATGTAGGTCCTGATTGGAGTTATATGTGGACGGAAAGGACGCACCATAAGTCAATGGTGGATGATGAACTGATGAAGTGAAAGTTGAAGAGACAGATCTTTCGGCCATGATAGCTTCTTGAACTGCTGCTGAACACGTCACAGATGGCCGTGGAACTACTGCTGAGTTTTCAGAAGTTACAATACAGTCAGTTTGTTTACTAGGATCTAAGGAATAGCTGATTCCTGCACGACCAGTATTCGTACTCGCTGCCCATGTCCGTCCAGGATAATAACAATATGAACTTTCAGATTTCAATGGCATTCCAGCTATGGAATAATCATATGGATGAGACACCACAGTTATATAACTGTCATTTCTGATACCTTGTCCTTTTAGCCGAGGACCGGTTCCACAGAGACCATATCCAGTTATACCATTTATGTGAGTATGTGCTGCTGCTGGCCCTTTCTTTAGCTTTGAATCAAAAGTATTGCAAAGTGCCACCTGATCTACATTATAAACAGCTACTGAGGAAGCATAACAGTTCCCCAAAGCTACTTCCAAGTCAGGTGGTTTCTGTTTCAACTGACTGGAAGAATTTGACAAAGGTTGTAGGACATGAGCTAATTCCTCCATTTCATTTATTGTCTTAAGTTCCATGTTATCAAATGGACTTGAGGTGTCAGCTTCAAAATCAGAGAAGTTAAAATTATCAGATACTTTGCTAGAACATGTATCAACAGAGGATACTGTAATTGGAACAGGTGTTAAGATGGAATACTGAGGAACTGATGTGGAAATAGGGTTAGAATATGAAACCGCTTGAATAGCAGGAGATACAGATAAGGTAGTGTGGGAGACTGGGTTGGCGAAGGAAGGTGGTGGTTCAGCATATGAAACATTTCCATCTGTGGAAATGGCATAGGAATCACCAGACAACTCCACAGTGAAGGAAGAAGGTGCAGGACTCATGCTGGGGTCTGAGGAGACCACCCCTGTTTCCTGAGGTTTAGATGTTGCTCTCTCCTGAGTCTTGATTCTCTCCATCCTATTCTCAATGCCTGTCTTCCGCAATTTTCGCCATTCCCCCATTTTCTGTAGTACACTGTGCTCCAGCTTGAACTCATACTACAACATGAAGAAAGCACCCACATATATCAGCAATTTGAAATGGAGTTCTAAGGACAACTGTAATGCACTAATATACTATGCTTATCATATCATGTTATTATTAAAAGAAAAAAACAAACCTAAATGCACACTCAATTAAGACAGCCTATCTTTGGGATGAGATTCAGTACCAGGACCTCATAAACATAAAGCTGCTAACCACTCAAGTGCAATGTTCAGTAGAGGGAACAATGCAAATGGGAGAAGGAATATCTCACCTCTTCTGTAACAGTTTCAACAGACATCCTATGTTGGTAGCTAACTGGTAATGCAACCTTCCTTGGTGGTTTATACTGTTCAACAATTTTGACAGGAACTCCATCCATGTACGAAAATGCTGTAAAACAACAGAAATAGGTTTACTATTAATCACACTACCTGCAATGTTATGCACTCCTTTTGAATGAGCAATTTCTTTTATATATGAGAATTCAAAATGGATTTCTTGTATTACAGATCGGTTACAATGCAACAATGTATAGACTCCAGTACAAAAGAAATTCTGTATGCATTCACCAGATGCTGTGATTAAATGAACATAACCATGCTTATCAAAAAATCAAAAGTTTTCAAGTTATCATCTAACTCTGACCTCACCTTGCTTCTCTGATTCATGACCATACCGAGACATACTGACACTTCACAGCTGTCTTTGTGATCACCTGGAAATAAAATATTGACAAGATATTCTGAAATAGATACAAAACACACTAATATTAAACTAACTCAATCATGCAGAGAGATTTTTGAAAGCAGATTTTAAACTCAATATCAAGTTCTGAATGGGGCCAACCATCTGATCCTATGCTGATCTACTGGAACCCACTCCTTATCAATCACAATAAAGTGGTAGTAAAATCTAAGACGACTCAATTCAGTACATTCAAGGTTAATGCAACAAAAATAATGAATCGTACCACTATACTTAACCCGTCAGAGGATTTTATAAATAAACTTATTAATTAATTACGAACAACCCCAAATTCTCTAACCTATAATAAAACTCTTAAAGCATACAAAATTATTCGTACAAAAATGAAATACAGTAAAGCATGGTATAACCAACACTCCGTGCATGATGCTCTTACTGTAGTATTTTTACGAAATACACATATTCTGAAAAAAGCAATTCACGTAACAATGACACTTCACACTGAAACGTCTGTCTTAAATGTAAAGTATTCAGCCAACAGCCATATGGAACTGACCTTTTTCTCATCTCGATTTACTATTTACGACAGACTCTCTGAAGCACATTAAACATTGTTTTCACACTAGCACATTACCAACGAGATTATTTATAAGATTTTGACACTTTTATAGTATGGTACTGTTATGCAAGAAACATTTAATGTACACGATCTTCGACATATTTCCACTGTTGATTCCCGAATCCTGATTCGGTAGATGAACGATACTATTGCCATCTTCTGGAAATATGGCAAACAGTTTTCTCAAATAGAAAATGTTCAACACAATTATAACCTCATTTCTCACACATTTATGTAAAAACTTGACAATTTCTTTTATATGAATTCATATGAAGGGCACTTTTTCCGAAACAACGTATTGAAACTGAAAGTCGACTTGTTTTTGATATTGATGTAAATTTTTTTATTGCTTCTAAATATGCAGGGTGAAACCCCAGCACTGGACCCAACAGGAAATAACTTGTCAACACATCCATTTGAACATCCTTCTGCACGTATCTAGTTCGATTGGCGTATATTAAGGAACTATCTTAGAAACGATGAGGAAAATCAGGACATCTTTTGTAACTGCCAGCAGTCAATGATTCAAATAGGGTGCTCTCACCACACACAAATATCTAAATGTCTTTTAAGATCTTACAGATTTGACCAATTTCATCACTGAATGGTCATGAGCAACAAGTATCAATATGCATATCTAAGAGAGATACCCAAAAATTCCTCTTCTAGCGCACAACTAAGTCAAGCATAATTTGTGGATTGGAAAGGGCAAGATTTTTATTGAAATAATGTAAGCTTATTTTGGACAATACATTTGCATTAGTGATTACTCTCCTGAGAGGGCTATTGCACTTTTAAAAATGTCAATATCACTTTATGTTTCGGTTTGAAAGATGTATTACTATAATTTTCACATCATTAAATTTTCATGTACAATGACCACCAACTGCAGTAAAAAAATTTGTGTTACAGCACCCTGTCATAGTAACAACTTTGCATTAATCTGAGAAAGTTAGTGCATAAGCACTAACTTTCTGGCTCTAAAATCCCCTATTTGCAGATTTTCTAAATAAGAATGTTTCAATTTGTAGGACAAATTTGAAATAAAACATATCAAATGAGTTATTCACTTACTGCAATGATTCGGAATAAGCTTCAATCAAAGGCCTACGTTAAAGACTATAGCTCTGTAAGGGCAGGGGGAAGTGCCTCTCAAATCAGAATGTTACATTTATGTTTGCAAATTAAAACTATACCTGATAACAGAAAGTTGTCATATTGAAGCTTGCCTCACATTCATGTAAATGTGATAATCTTCATACTATCCAGTTATTGGCATTGACTATGATTCCTATGTTTTGAAAGAGTGAAACTGTCCATTACAGTTAAGCCTTTTCTATGTATACTGCAAGTAACAAATTATGTTTTATGAGGGAAAAAGTTCTGATAAAGTTCCTAATCAGAGGCGAGAAGTTTGTATTATAAGTAATTCTCAGTTACATGCATTTTTTTTAGGTAAAGACAGAAGTTGCCATGTTATTTCCAAAACATTACATTTTTTAATACTGTGAGACTAATTAGTGAGGACACAGAATAATCATGACTGATTCTGTATGATCTGAGGCTTTCACAACAGCTAAATATAATGAGGTCTTGGGCTACCAGCCATGTCAGGTGAGTGAATGGAGAAAACACCAACGTTTCGAGTACTGAAGCACCCTGAGCACGAGGACGAAGATGGTTCTCAAAATGTTGGTGCTTTATCTATTCAACCGCCTGAAACGGTTGGTAGCCAAGAAGAATTCATGAAGACGGATTACTTTGATATCTATCTCTGGGAACAATTTTTACACAAAGAAAGAGGCAAGAAACCAGAATCCTTATAGACTGCATGTACAATAACGCTGCAAGTAAGTCAAGACTATACTTGAATGTATGGCAGTGACTTCTTATTGAGAGCTTAATACATATTAGTATGAAGTAATGGTATCAACTATAACACTCCTACAAATCTACAACAGCTAAAACTACTGTACCTTAATAAATGTGATTCTTAAGACAAGCATGTAGTAAAACAGGAACTGATGTAAAATAAATGCAAATCCAGTCACATATTCTAAAATAAACATTTTATAAAAATGATATAAAATTACAAATTTCTTTTAAAACCTTCATAGATAAAAGGTATGACTATGTAGTGAAATTAAATGTAAATAAAAGCTCACCGAAAGTGTAAGATCACTGTAATATCTAACGCTGCACAACCTGATACCAACACCAGAGCCCAAAATGAAGTTGCTATACAATGAAAAGTGACAATTATTTAACCAAAAATCAGTAAATGCAGCTGACCGTCGTCTATACAAATACTCATTTCACTACAAATGAAGCTCAACAAAATTTATGCATGTAGTTGAAATTTTTTATTATTTTGACATCACGTGGTTTTGTTAGTGCGGCCCATCATAAATCACATTTGACTACTCTACTGTACATATAAAATGTATGACATTACTTCCTTTTCTAGATACCTGGTCACTGTCTGCATGCTCAGTATTAAAGAGAAAGAGGGAAAGGTTGTTCACTATCAGGCAAGGAAGTGGACCTGTGGGGCATGAAATTAACATGAAGGGATGGCAGTGCAATGATGTCTCCTCAACCATCCCCAAAAGAAACAGTAATTCATTTCATAATATTTTTGTCCCTAAAAATGGATTGACATTTGGTAATAATCAGAAAGGCATACAAAGCTTCTGCATTCACCACAGATATATCTGACTCCAGGAAATCTTGTCAGTATCACCATATCTACAAACGCAGATTGGTAAAATTCATTGCAAGCCGGTCACACCATCTGTTAAATCAAACAACTTTCTGGCTGTTTCTAAATTCATCATCCATTTTTAAATTTGTATTTGTACATAAAATAAAATGAAGCTTAATGTGGGGATGATGGGGATCTCTTTTGTTTTAAAATTATTGGTGCAGTGTCCTCAACACACAAAACACACTATCTTACAGTCCCAGTCATCCACCCCAGTTCATCATGACGAACTGCTGTTGTCACCATTGTCATGATAACTGTTTCCATTCATCACAAATGATGTACCAAGCCCATACAGATGGCCACAGTACTTTGCATCGTCGATGTTATCTTCAAAGAACATCTGCAGAATGGGAAACAAGAAAAGAAATAGTTAGTATTTTATTGATGAAAATAAGGCAGCTACGGAAGATACAATAAAATACCATTATAACATCAGTTCACAAAGTTCATACAAAATCACAGTATAATGAATACATGTTGTGGATAATTAAAAATTTCAGATTATAAAAATGTATTCCAGAATCAAACTTCAGTTTATTTCATAGAACCATTTATACCACAATAAGTTTAAATATATACACGTTTTGAAGCAGTGTATTTATCTTATTAACAACTAACACTCAATTTTATTGTTGTTCAACCAATACGGACATTTAAGAAATTGGTATTTGCTACAAAACACATATCTCATTATAATCTACAACATTTACTGCATTATTCATCAATATGGTAAAACTGACAAGAACATGTTTGGAAAGAATGTTTTCTCCACTACAGTACAGCTTTCTGCTGTTATTACTGACCTCTCGCATTTTGAAGAAAGCCATTCCAGTGAGGAGGGAGTCACTGCCTGCCTGATGTTGTGGCCCGATCCTTTCCAACTCCAGCTGATCTGCTACTTCTTGCAACCCACCCTTCAAGTTCTTGCAGCTTTTCATAAGATACTGGAAGATAATTATCAGAAAGTGCTTATGAAACATTAAGGCATTATATGTCATGTTTTCAGCTGATTATTATGTTTTAAGGCCCATCGGCTATGTAGTGCCAACATTATTTGTGTTAGCTATATATATATATATAAAAGTTTTGATATAACAACTGGATAGTTCGGTTTTACCAAAGAAAATAAATATGGATGCTTAATGTCATGTGTTTCCTGGTGAAAGGAATTAATGTTTCTTCCTGCAACAAATCAGCTTGAAAATCACAACACACTTATTATAGAATCAACATAATGTGCAATTATTCAGTTTTAAACATTTGAAAGCAAGCTTCTAGAGCAAGAGTGACGATCAAGTATGATGTTCAGATTTCACGGCAAATGCCCACCTCGTTGGCAATGTCTTTTGACTTTGTGGCATCTGCTCAACTTGTCAAGAGCAAAGAATTCACTTTTGAGGTGGTAATTGATACACTACAATTCAAAGGCCTGGTAATCCTCATATTCAGTCTTGAATTTGTCACAGGCAAGGAACACAGAAAACATCGTAAAACATTCAAACTCAGAACTTCATCCCTTGACTGCAGGTCTGTTATCCTCATTATTAAAACTGATAGTTTTATTAGTCTGCGTACCAGCCTGACAGTTGTTGAAATTTATCAAAAAGTCTTTGCTTACTTACCTGTTAATAAACTTTTGAAATAATCAGATTACTTACAACACATTTAATTAAATTATACAGCAACCTTACATTAAGAAAATGCAACATTTTGTTTCACTGACTAGATGACTCACTTTAACGTCATACACAGTCGGAAAATATATCCTCAGCAGCTCAAAGAAATCGCTCTCCTCATGCGGGAGGTTCTGATCCGTCAATAACTTCAGGAGGTAGCCAAAGTCATAACCGCTAAAACAGACATAAACAGTAAGGGTTAGATAAAGCGAGAGTTGCACAGGTACATCTCTCAAACTCCCATTAGCACTATTTATTACAAAATTTCTTTCTGGAGAAAGTTAGATAGGGTGGAGACAATGAAAGTACATCTCATGCAAGGGAAAAACAAGTCAGAAAATATATCTGACCTTTGCCCTCTGTAAATGGCCCGGGAATTAACCAGTCGGGTATTCCCCAAAAGGGAATTCCAAAGCCAGTCAACTGGAATTCAGAAACAAATGCAGGAATTCTTATGAACTGCCTAATACAAAATTCTATGAAAACGTCTTCACTTATTCTAGAGTTGTTTCATATACGCAGACAAATAAACAGACAAAACAATTTCAGGGATGCAAACATGCCTCAGAAAAAGTGTCCAAGCAGATCAATCAAAGTCGAGAAAGTGGAAAATACCACCCATCATGAAGATTCCTTTCACTGACCTATGAAATGATAACCACTTTATGTTGTCCATAAGTACAATGCCTGATGTCATGAGGAGTTCGGCAAAGTCCAAAGGATCAATCCCTTCTTCCTCGTGTTTCTTGAACTGAATTCCAGAATTTTGGAGCAGATCAATGCTGTCTTGTGCATACATGTCTTCTCTGTAAGAAAACAATAGCCTATGTAATTTATAGTGGCCTGGATGTGAGAAAGAGAAAAGAAGAACTTCAGAATGCAAATATATATCCGTAGACAAAGCTTCATCGAAACCCACGTTTATAAATTCAGGCAATGGAACCATATTCTGCTGTCCATTATTATGCATTCATTACATAAACTGAACACATACGAAGGAGGATACATCTGCTCAGCTAAATATTTCATCTCTGAAACTAGCAAACTAATTCTGGCTGAATTTGGTATTGCATTTTATGCTGAAAGCTGCCAGACAAATTTAATTTTGATTTGTACTGTTCAAACCTTCACTGAAAACAGAGGACAATGTATCAGATGATCCTTCACACCTAGTGCCTCTGTAACAGAACGTGAGGGTGTTGTAAAGAAGCCTTTAAAGAGTATCAGTGAGCAGTAAGTCACTGTAAAGTAAGTGGTAGAAATACAATTTTACTTACGATAAGTTAAATTTAAAATTGAACTGCCATGTAGTGTATGATCCACCTGGTGTCTTGCCATTCTCATCCAGAAAAGTCAGGCCAAGCTGAATAATTCTCAAAAGGTCTACATTACAGCGTAGCAGCTGGTACTGATAGTCAGCAGTGCTGCGAAATTCTCCAATTGGCCGAGCCACCACTCCAGGGAATTCAGTGTCCTAAAAACAAAAACAAAACAGAAAGTAAACTTGATCTAAAGCTTTCATGGAGACGAAGTATAATAAATTCTTCTCAGGTTACCAGTCGCGTAAGGTGGCTTACTGAAGAAGTCACCAATGTCTTGAGAACCATCTTCGTCCTCATCCTCAGGGGACGAGGACAAAGATGTCACTTTCTTTTTACAAAGTAAAGTTATCCAGTACTTGGATGCGGCCCAAACACTTTAAAAGAGAGGAGGGAAAAAGAAATCTGCTTCCTCAAAATTTCAATATGTTCAGCACATACTTACCATTGCAACATAGTGGTACTTCTGAACAACCTGACGGATGGTTCGGAATTCTTCTTCCAAGTTGTGGCCCCATACATCTCGAATCCCACACTCTTCATTACTCGGGATGTTGGCATGACCACTGTGTGAGCTACTGCTGCCTGCATCAAAATTTAAAAAAAAAAAACCCTCTTTTAATAGACTTAACACCTAGGCATGGGTAAGTGAACAAACAAGAAGCTCTAAAACAAGTTATGATGATACTTTACTTACTTTGACCACAATAGCCCAGCACCAGTCAATATCATGAGCCACATGAATCAAATCCACAACTTTCCATTCTATTTCCTTAAAATTCATTTTAATATTATTCTCCAATCTGTGCCTAGGTCTTACAAATGGCCTCCTCCTTTAGGCCTTCGAACCAAAATGCTGTATGCATGTCATCTCCCTCATGTAAGTAACATGACCATAACAATACTTGGGAAGATTACAAATTATGATGCAACTCATTACCCATTTTCTATCAGTTTTGTATCACTTCATTCATCTTGGTTCAAATATTCTCCTCAGAATCCTGTTCTCAAACACCTTCAACCTGTGTTCTCCCCTAAACACAAGAGACCAAGATTCACACCCACAACTAACTAACTAGATGGCTTATCGAACCCGAAGGTTCATCACCGAATTAACCAAAGCCCTCCACCGGTCCCTGTCCTGGGCCAGCAAAATCTAGTCTCTTCCAACTCCTATCTCCCATAGATCCCACCTGAGATTATCCTCCCATCTACGTCTACGTCTACCCAGCGGTCTCTTCCCCTCAGGCTTCCCGACCAATACATGGTGTACAAGATTCACGTCCACACACAAAAAAAGGCAAAATTACTGAATCAGCAACTTAAATACAAAAGTAATATGTACCTGTCGCTGTGGGCATGGCAGAACCGCACCCCAGTTTCTCCAAGAGGTGAGTGGCCCAGTTCACATTGGTTGCCCGAGCCAGACTTTTGCCTCTGTCCACACCACTCTTGTCAAACAACACAAACTATAACAAAAAGAAAGAGGAAATTGTGCTGTAAAGTAGAAACACATAAAAGCCATGGATGAAAAGCTTCTAATCTATATTACACTTCAAAAATAAAGGTCTTATGTTATAAGTTAATGTTATCATAGTCTCCAATTTCTGTAACACATATCCTAACTCTTCATAAATGACTCAAAGGATTTAACATTACTGCTAAAAGCAGGGGTGAACAAGTACTGAGTCAATTCACCAGTGAGACATGAATTCTAATTGCCTGACATTTTCTCAACAGAGAAAACAACAGCCACACCACTTTAATTGTTCACTCTACTTCAAAATGCAAAATATACAAGGCATAAAATACTGTGAACAATCATTAGTTAACAAATAACTGGTTATAAATAGCCTTAACTTCAAATTTAATTCTTTCTGGGTTAGAATCAGAATTCAAGTTGGTCCATATAAGAAACTATGTGTAATACACTTTTATAGAGAGTACTTTTATTTAATAATAAAGCTACAATAAAAATGCATGATAGCTAGAAGATAACAATAAGCACTGTGCACAATTTACCTTGAAGTTAGTAAAATACAATTTGATTTGCATTTAACAAGACAGAGAGAGAAAAACATGCAAAATATATATTTACTCTGACATGAAGTTAGTCCCACAGAAATGTAATCTGTACAAACTATAACAGTGCCAGAAGAAGAATAGGACTACAACAGCGATGAAGAAAAAGAAATATAAATTGTAAATAGATTTCAGGTGTTGGTACTGTCAGTTAGTTTATGAAATACCAATATAGTATTATTCCAAGTACAAGAATAATGAACAACAATAAACGTTCAAGTTCCATAACATGCATGGAACTTCTTGACCACCTAAGTGACTACCAGCTTATCAAGAAATAATGCTCAAAACTTGCTATGCAATTCTCAATATACATCTGCCCACTTTGTGTATTCACAATGCAAGTCCAGTCAAAATAATGATAAACCTGATAATAAGCTGGAAGAAATAAGTTTGTGGATTACTGCAACCAGTTCCTGCAAGCAACATCAGTTTTAATTATCAAAATACAATTTGCTGTACCTTTTCCTTTCCTTTATTCAGTTCGCAGTGGTTGTTATCTGGTTTCTTTGGTGTCTCCACAATTACTGCAATGATACTCACATCACAACCATGCAACAGTTTCATTGGTTAGTATATGAACCTGAAAGACAAAGAGCTCGAACTGATGATCACAAGGAGGCAGTCATTAAACAAGTTACATAAGAAACATTGCACACAATGATATAAAGATCATAATAATAAAGGTAATGTAAAGAACCGATCCTCTTAACCTCATTTGGCATTAAATTCCTTCGATAAAGCAATGCAAACAGCATCATATAGAATAAGTCACTGTTTAATTTATTAAAACAAATTCTTAGAAAGCAATACACTGTTGAGACAACTAAATTATAACACGTAAAATGTACTGGAGGTATATATGTATATTTAAAGCAACCTTGGAGGTTGGAGTAGACGCCTTACATCAAGAGTTGTGTTTCACACACACCAAAACTTGTTTTGTATCAACCTCTTTGAACAATGCATCAAACAGAAATTAAACACAATCAAAATCACACTTACGAACCTGTCATTGCACTAATGTAAATTATATTTCACTTTCTTATTGATTAGATTATTAATTTTGCAATTCCTCCCGACAGACGAATACAGTACCCAACTACCACAGATAATATAACTAATGACGTCACAGATATTTAACATAATGCAGAGTCGTCGATACATCGAACAAGTTGGAAAACTTTCGATGGCATGCCCATCAGTTCCATAAGTCTCTCCAAAGATGTCACTGTATCGATGAAATACTGTTGGTCTCTTTTGATCTTCGCCATAAGATGTCTCCGTATGTAACTATTTGAAGATAGTATGACGTTCAAAACATAAACTAATCACATCACACGAAATATAATTGATTAATTTATGGATGTTTTGAAGAAATTAGATTTTTAAGCGTTCTTTGAAAAAACAATATGAAATGATTGGGGAGGCAGTGTCAATCAGCATGTTTTATTTCCAAAATTATTAGACGGATTTCGATAAAATTTGGCACTGGAACCATATTCATTGTTTGCCACGTGACAGGAAAATACCTTGGAATTAATATTGAACAACTTTTCGACGTGGTGAAAATTTAACAAAGTAAAATGGAAAATAATTATAACACTCTGCATGACTTGCATTAGACTGTTAAAAAAATTAGAACACACGCTCATCTTGTATGATATCCGCTTTCAATTGCACAGCCTGGCGTGAGATTTCCGATAGCTATCTGCTTCATTTTCAGGAAGAATGGTTTCTCAAGTTACATTATATTGTAACACGATTTAATACAATTACAGACGTTAGTGCTTCTGACAGACAGACGGACAAAACTACAGCTATGGCTACAGATTAGGGGGTAGGAACATTGGAGTGACATTAATGACAACGTTTCGGAAAGGAGCACGATGGCTTATTTAAACAGGTCATGACACCCCTGGTATTCGCCCAAGAAAACTGTAAAACCTCACTCAGGTCAGCCAAGGTTCGAACATGGTACCACAAAGGTAGACTATTCCCACTACCTCAAACCGCCTAGTCAGCGGTCTGTAACTACGTACCTTCTCACCACTTGTCGAGAACCACAACATCACGTAGTTAAACAGTATAACTAGAGTTTACTGGTAGTGGCATTAATAATGTAGGGCTTGATGCCAACAGTTAATTTTGTACTTGAACGCAGGCGCGCGCAGGACGCAACCCGCTTGGCTCCTGAGCGTGCCAAGCTCTTGCTTCAGTGTGTGGCAGTTTCCTGAAGCCGCTGAATGGACCAACTTCTCGTTAACAAAAATCACTGAAAATTCTCGTGTGATATCACGTGTTCGATCCATCTTACAGCAACACAGGAGAAACAATGGCGCGAGGCTGTTTTACATGCGTGTGTACACACAAGATCACGTGAACGGTACGTAACCATAATATGAAAATATATTTAATATAGTTTTTAGGGCGTATTAACTTCTCTGTAGAGCCAACGTCTTAAACAAGGGACAAATAACATCCGTATATCCATTGTTTACAAGGTTTAGAATCACACGAATCAGGTTTCACGTTCGACTTTAAGATAAGCATCTTTCCCATCTCAGATTTTCAATGGTAAATAAATTACTTTTATAAGTCACAAATTATGTTATTGAAAAGTACCAAATATTAAATGCCCAGTTTCTAAAGACGACCGTCAATGAATGCACTGCTGAGTCTTATAACTTTATTTTTCACGTTAATTTTATAATGACAGTGACGAATTGCACTCTTAGTAACGGAGTTGTGTTCAAGTGAAATCGAAGGATATTCTTCTTTGTAGACACACGTTTATTTTTAACCAAAAATTAACATTGCTCTTTCCCACGTCAGACAAACGCAACTGAGTGGTATGCATCTGTATCTGCCCAGTGCTTAATTTCTTACTGTGACCAGCCTGGCGACTGTATTCAAACTGACTGTATGTTAGTTATTCGAAGTGTGCGGAAAGCACTTCATTGCCGAAAATCCACTAGAGTGTCAAACAGCAAATTAGAGGGTTGATCTGTAAGTGTTGTACCATAATTTTTTGAATATTACCTGTTATAATATATGTTTATTCTGGGTAATATTTCTGTTTACAAATCAACGCCTGGAATTAAAATTTAGCTATTTACGCGGATGACTACAGTAACAGCACCCCCCACCCCCCCCCACCCCCCAAAAAAATGGAGCTATAAGTGGTTTCTTTCCTGGAAAGGTTTTACTTGTTAACAAGGAAGTTGTCTTTACAGTCTAGTAGCATGGCGTTTTATCGAACTTGGTTATAATGTTTAGGTTTACATATGAACTGCCACAGATGTTGGCGCTTTATCGGGGGCAACCTTTTAAAATGACATAGGAAATTTTTTTCAGAGGATTTTATGGGCACAATGCGAGGGCAGCGGTATATACAGGAGACCTGTATAGAGGACTGACTGAATTCAAGTTCATGATCATAAAACTGTATAATTTGTTGATGTTGTGTGTTGTAACGCCATATGGACTTGCAGATGGATACAAATGTTCCTGAGGAACAAATTGCCTTCATCTTCAGCCCAGAGACGCTGGTATCTGTCTAGAAGTCCATGCGATATTAAAATCCAGAAGACCAAAAAAATATATGCAATAAATGTCAAGTTCATTTAAAAAAATGTCTTCACGAACTGGGCAATTCAATGCCTATAGAGACCTCAAAATGCAATTTAAAGTCTCTGGGGGCATTTCTCTTTCTCCAACAGTAATTTTATAAATTGGCTAGCTAAGATCTTGTTTTTATTGTGAGAATTTGGGAATAACGGGATAAATTTGTACATTAAATTGTCATTTTGTGTTGAGTAGAATAACCTGGCAGAAATAAATCACTTGTAAAGCCTAGGTGCAGATAAGAAAACAATATTAAAACGGATGTTGACATATGGCGAGAGGAAGTGAACTGGATTAATCTGATTCAAAATAGGACCCACAAACTGAGCGACTACTAACTTCTCAGGAAGGACTAAGATGTATGGAATCAGTATACTTGCTGCTTTTTCAAACATTCTTAGCTTCCCTGACACGCCATAGACAGCGGGAACTTATTCCCACCTCAATTTTCCTACGAACTGAGCATATATACCCAGTTTAATTCTAAACAAGCATCAGCTTTAAAAAAAGTAATTTGATCAGGAAAGGGTTAAATATTATTTTAAAGCTTCAATTCGAACGTATTCGTGTGAAATGAATGGTGTGTCAAAACGCGTCTGGAAACCAGGAGTGGATTTGGAAACGCAGTTGGTTTCAGCGTGGGTTTGTGGTGTAGCAACGCCACATTAATCGGATTATTAGGTGGCCATTGAATCACGTACCGTATTTCACATCTCTGCAGCGTGTTAGGACTAACAATGCTGAAGAACGAAATTACGCAGACCGAAGCTTCAATGCCGAGGCAAATTTAACAAATTGTTGTACTCTGTTTACACATTTAGATGCACAAGACAATCACGAACATCCGATAATCTCCGCCCCTCCGCGATTCAAACCGGAAAATCGTTTCTGGCTTCTGCTGAGTTGAACGGCGAAACCTGAGTTTAAATATTTCAGGTTAGAAACCAATATGGACTTCCTGCGATTACAGATTAAGGTTCCACGGAAATGGAATGTTTACAACAAGTGAACATCCATCGTGGAATTGATTCACTAGTCGAGAGCTAGAATTTCAATTGGCGATGTTCGAGGAAGCCTTCCTGTTCTCTTGCTTGATGACCTATGCCCTGGACCTGAACTGAATGGATAACGGACTCTCAAACTTTGCTTTTCAGCAAACAACTCCACGTACTACAGTCCTTCCTGCGAAGCTGATAGTCGATAATCAAGTATCTACCATTCTCAGGAAAGCCCACCACTGGACCCTATCTTAAGTCCGTTGCATCCATTCCTCATCCAAACTGTTTAAAATCCATTTTAATAGTAATTTCCGATTTACGGCTAGGAATACACAGGCCGATAAATAAAGTAGTCTATTCCCTTTAGGTTTTATTATTAAAATTGTGTTTGCGTTTTTCGAGTCCTGTATTCGTACGGCATTTCCTGCCCATATAATAATCACTGGCTGATTGAATCACCACACGATATTCAGTGAAGAGCACAGTTTATGAAGCTCCTCATTTTGTATAATTTCCTATTGTTACGTCACTGCCTCTCGTTTAGAGATCGTAACTGAAAACCAAACGGTTGTAGACATTGTAGATACAATTCTATATATAACTATGACGTCAGAAAAATCATAATACACGGTGGGGACACAGCGTTGGTATAATAAGACTACGAATCGAAAAGTAGATTAAACATTTCTCTCTTGGATCATGGATGTTCGCGTTTTTCTCTGCTGTGTTGTGATGGACCGGCGCCCAGTCCAAAGATTCCCAAGAAATATTCCGAAGGATTAAATGAATCAGAATTAATTCTGAATCTGAAGACGACAGCCCTAATCAAAATAATCCCAACTGTTTAGCTGATTTCGGAAGAGATTTAATTGCACAATCGAAGTCTGCATCATCTTCCCGTCCAAGTGTTATCTAGGCCCATCCGCATAACACGCGGCTTTAAAATTCCGTGCTTAACCTAATTTCGATTTCTCCTCTGCACGTTTCTACTCAGCAAGGCTCGCAATTATGCTGTAAATGTGATGTTGTCCACTACATATTACGCACGACGTTTCGGGAGTTTAACTCTGCCCTTGTAAATCAGGTGATTAGGTGTCATCAGATTGACAGATATTATATTTTTAGATATTAATATCATTACTTGGGATTCGTCCGGCAATACTTTAAATATTACGTTCGAAGTTTAATATGTGCATGTATGTAGGCAACACTTTCCTAGAAGCCGGCTTTATTTCCATCTTCAGATATTGGTCATTATTATAACAGCACATATTTTATATATTGCTTGTTTTACCTTTTATGTTTTACTGTGTTTGTGAGTTTATCTCTGTGCTGTATCTGTAATTGGCCACCAGGCTGTTGATACAGCACAGAAATAATAAAGAATTGAATTAAATTGAAGAATTGAATTGAATTTTCCCAAACTCTTCTTTTATTTTAAGTATTTTGATTGAGGCTGGAATTGATCACAGAGCAATTAGATTATTAAATAAAATTTCGGAAATTTTGTTCTAAACCGTCTTCAAATGATTTGTGTGATTAGGACGACAATTCAATCATCATCTGCCAAGAACGTATATGAACAGGTCCCAGTCCGAGAAAAGGATGGAAGGATCCTGTTCATATGGACCTGTCGTCAGACAGAACACTAAATAATAATAACAAGCTCAGAAAAACCATAAATCGTATGTCATGATGACTAGTATTCTGAAAGAGGTCTGAACCGATAGAGCCGTATGTAGTTATGGACAGACGGTTTTGTTTGAAGCAAATAAAACACTTGAATAATGGAGCATGCCGGCACATACATCGCGGTAAATGGTCGGCGACGTCAACCTCTCGCCTTTGGTCTCTGACCTCCTGTAAGGTTTCTGGAGCGTTCTCACTAAGCTGGGCAGCCAACGGCGGTACTGTACAAGGAAACCCATTCAATTTCCAAACAGACCACCATCAAAGCGACCCTACCTCTCGTTATAGAGAAGTGTTCTCATTTTCAGAATGTCTATGGTAGAAGACATACAGGCATTTGTCGGACAGAAACAAATGACTTCCAACCTGTTTAACCAAATCACATTATCGAAATGTGAAGTCATATTATTCCTAAATTAACGAGCCATTTTGTATAATTAAAAATGATTATGAATATAACACACATGGGGAGGCCAGCTATATAATTTGAGTACAACAATTTGGTCCGAAAATCCCATAGATGGTGCTGTTTGGGAAATATAAGCGTAAATCGGAAGGTAATATTAAAATGTATCTTAAATAATAGTGGACTGGATTCAACTGGCTTATCATAGGGAGCAGTAAACACAGCAAGGACCTACTGGGTTCCACATAAAGCGAAAAACTTCACGATCATTATCTTCTGAAGAAGGACTTGGCCCCACGCAGTTAATTAGTTATAAACAGAGTGACTACCTTACTGTAATTATTTTTCAATTTAAACACCAAAACTGGGATTTATGTTTACATTATAATTATGTGTCATGTATATCTGTAACGGCTAATGGAGTGATTTGCGAATATTGGCTTTATAAGCGTGAAACATTTTTTTTACGTGTTGATTTTAAAAGCCCAGTTCCTTTCTGAGATATGATAACTGATCATGCAAACGTCATTAGAACTGAATAACAAAGTAACAATAATAATTGTCATAATTTGGGCGAAAACACGTGCGTGCGTGTGTGCATGTGCGTGTTTTTTTTTAACCAGTGTAGTGCTTTCTGCAGAGCAGCCAGGCGATAAGGTTTCTAGCGGCAGGACGGGGTAGAAAACTGCAGGGCTTCGGATTTCGATTTGTATAAGCTCATTAGTCAAGGATTTTACATGAAAACGCGGAACACTGTGTCTATAGAGGAAGAAATTGACAGCTGTAAAGAGGATTGGAATATAAATACAGTACAATGTGTATGAAGTAAAATTTATATTTGTAGAGTGTAATTGGAAAACAAACTGGAGAAAACACAATGCACGAGCTAGGTTGTATTCCGTTTCGGAAAATCAATAACACGGAAATAACTTCAATTTTTCATTATTCTATACTAACCATAACAGCTGTATGATCACTTGATAGATTATTACCAAATTTCAAAAAAAACAAGTAGTGACATCTGTGAAGCGCAGGTGATACGTCGCTTAAACCATCTGGCCTGAATTTAAGAAACCCTTTTTGCAATAGAAATTATGATATGTATTAGTACGGAAATTATAACAGAATACTTTTTTAAAATAAATAACAATGATAGGACTGAAAATCCGATGTGGTGGAATGACTTTTAAAATTTTCAATGCAAAGTCTCCTTCATCTGTTGCACCGCGCACAAACAAAGGAGCTTCTGAAAACCTTCACGTCTCCCACACACCATCACAGCATGGTGCTTAAACACGGTGATAATTTCACCTGAACCTTAGTTAATCGATAGGGCTGAAAATCCGATGTGGTGGAGTGACTGGTAAAATTTGCAATGCAAAGTCTCCTTCATCTTTTGATAATTTCACCTGAACCTTAGTTAATTATATCATGAACCTACGGTTTTGTGAATTTACACAATACATTTGTGACTGTCACTATCAAGTACTTTAACGCCACATTTCAAAAGGATTCATTACCAGCAATTACATTAAGATTTTGTCCTTTATTCTGGTGACTAGACAAGGACATGTTGCTTGTATCCCAACATCAACCTCACTGCTAATGTATAGTACGATTTCTGTGTTCTAATTTAAATGGAAAAACATTCGTGTAAATAGGATGATAATATTAAAACGGATCTTAAAGGAACTGAAGATGAGAATATCTTTGAACACTTCACATAAAAGTGGTGGTCTTAATTAGGCGTATACTTAAAGTAAACTGTTTTGTATGATTAGTCTTTTTTTCTTTATCAAGTTAGGAGGTTAGATTTGAACTTCATATAAATTTCGGATCCCATTTGGTATTCGTTTTATGCATTTCATGCAAAGAACGAAAAACACACGGCAAAACACCAGCTTCAGATATTATATTATTTGAAATCATTAGATCAGCGGCTGTTTCAATGTTATCTGATTTAAGAGAGCATTTGTTTCGTGTACCGACTTGGTTTTGCCTCTAAAAAGACGCAGTGCGGAATCTCCGTTCAGAACTGAGCACAAAGCCTGCACTGCTTTCGGAAACATAAGGCAAGCCCTGAATTATTCCATTATTTATTTACATTATATTGATTTTGTTCGAAACATTAAGTTTCTTAAAGACTTCGAATGAGCGAAAAGAGATCCTAAACTTAAACGCCTTGTTTCTGTAGCTGAAAAGGGGAGAAAATAACAGAACAAAATTCTGCAGAAACACTCTTAGTGAAGTAAAGCTTTTTATTTAATTTTGTTAACTAAAAGTTGAGCTTTTGATTTGTGCTGCCACCTTAACGCAGTGCACTACTGAAGAATTAAACCTGCTATCTTTTCGATTTGATCTTTATTCCTGCCTGGGACGAAACCTAAGTTTAATACCTTTCTTTCGCCATCAAATTTTTGGGAGTTAAATTACACGCTAGGACAATTTTGAAACCTTTAAATTAGTACAATGTATCCGTATAAATTCGTGTAAACACAAAATTATACGCGCATTTTGTACACCCGTTCTCTGTCAAAAGAAAAAGTTTTATGGCTGTGACATTTTATCTGTCATTCTGAAGGCAGGCTGTATATCCACGGGTGCATACGCACAAATTGTTCAAGATAATTTGTGAACACGAGACAGAAAAGTTAGCAAAGGATTGGAGAAATTTAAATAATGAGGGGATTTATAATTTGTGCTCCAAGTAATATTCTTAACGTGATTAAGTCTAGAGGAAAAGACAGGCACAAGAGAGATGAGAAATGGTATGGAACATTGTCAGATGCTTCAGGCAGGATAAAAGATTACTATTGACAGCTACACATAGAATGTAGTCAAACTCATCATTAAAATTTATCATACAGAATATGGTGTGAAAATGTGAAACGGATTCAACTGACTCAGGATAAATTCCAAAGACGGGCTTTTATGAAGACGGTAACGAATATTGCAATACCATACACGCAGAGAAATTCTTGATCAGCTGTGAAACAACCAACTTTCCGAATTAGTCGCAACGTATCTGCATATTTATATAACTTGCTGTCCAGTAAGCTCCCCTTTTCTACCATCACCGACAGTTAACACGGCCTCACACTGCAGGATCATTTCCAAAGCACACCAAACTTGTAACACGAACATTTTGGTTTTTGGTTAAAATTTCTGCTTCGTATTTGAAAGGTCTCTGCCTTTCTGTGTAAGCTATTCGGGTAACTAAGCTATATCAAGAAACAAAAGGACGGGAGAACATTCTTAGCTTCTTAATCCCATGAGACACGCAAAGGTTACTGATGGTAATCATAGTGTGTGTTAACTGCGTGACCAGCAGCACAGAGCTTTACTACCATGTCAAACCGTCATTCATTTGGCTACTTCTGCTTTTAGTAGCCACTGAAATTTTACTTAAACAGATCAGAAATATTACAATATGTCTGTTGTCCCTGGCTGATGCTAAGAATAGATTCACTTAAAATAGGTCAATTTGCGAAGGCCCGAAAAAAAAAAAGCTTTGTCAGCGGACTGGACACTTCTGCGTAAATTAATATGACTGATTTGAATCCCACGATGACAATAATGTTCTGG
This sequence comes from Zootermopsis nevadensis, assembly GCF_000696155.1. The sequence continues at coordinate 324,515 of NW_019059934.1, forward strand.
GTTCTAACCCCGTTCAGACTCATAGGTAGAGACCAATGTTTCGGAGAAACATACTGTATCCGTCATCAGGGCTAAAAATGATTATCAATAAATAATCGTACAATTTAGAATCGAATTTATATACGTAATTTTAACAAGAAAAGATTCCGGTTAATTTAAATTTGCGCACTGCACATGTAGTCTTTAGCGTACAAAATACGATTTTGGCATATTTGTATTCTCTTGCGTAGATAATAGAAAACTAAGAGAATTTTCAGTCGTAATACTCGTCAAGTCTGCCAAGATTCGAACTGAGCGCCTCCCGAATAAATTGAACGTCGAGCTTTTGTGTTTAAGGAAATTTATTTGTTACTGCACTTGTTGGAATTTAAGCCCGCAGAGGAGTCACTGGGCGAAATTTTAAAGCTGATGATACTGACGACGAAATATACAGTAGCTCATAGAATCCAAGAGTTATAATAAATGCACATTTTGTTATGCACTGGTTGTACGATAATGGTATTTGCTGTGTGAGTTCATTAGACAACTAGTGCTCTAGTGTTTGCACAGTCACTTTCATCGTTGAGAGCCTCTCGAGTCCTCCTCAGCTTCTGAATCCAGAAATCTAAGAGATTCCCACTCTGCCGAAAAGAATCCGTTATTCAATTTTCAGTACCGTCATCTTGCGCACAATCGTGGAAGGGAGATAATATTAAAATGTATTTTAAAATAGGGTGTTAATCTCAATCAGTTGATTCAGCATGAGATGAAGTCGTGTGATCTTCTTAACTTAGTAATAAAAAGGAGTTATGTAAAATGAATAATTTGTTGACTAGCGAGCAACTATTTAGTTTTCAAGAAAGACGCTATACTATGGGCTGGTTATGGGTTAAATATACAGTCTACTTTACACGTTATATGACGTGTTCCTTTCCTTCGCCTTGTTCATCCTTCCTAGGTAAATTACGTGTTCCTTTCCTTAGGCATTGCAGCCCGCTGTTCCGTATCACATTTTTCACTGTACAGTTTAAGACTCTGAACTCGCCTTTTCCGTGTGCAAAATGACGTACGTACCAGTTTATCCACCCTGCAGGGAGATATTACCGTGACACATCCCTGCTTCTTGTTCTTTTGTTTTATAACATCCCCCATCCCAAGAATTACGTCCCTCAGGGAGCGGTATAGATTAAGAGAAAAACATAAAAAGTTGAAGTCTTATAAAAATTGCGTCTGCCCTTTTAAAGCCTCACTGTTCCCTGTGTCTCGGGTTACGCTGCTAAAGAGTTTTGAAAGATAGTCTTTTACAAAAGGCGAGGACAAACACTTTGAATCTACACTGTAATCCTTAAACTTAATAAGATAAGAACTCACTATTCCATCAGATAAGTTTTAACATTTTTAAAATTATTATATATAACCCTTTTCATTCTACGAACAAGTTTTTTTTCAATTAAGAATATCTTCTTTAAGAGCCTTTGGTAGTTGATATAATCAGCAAACAATAACTATTCTGTAATGTCTTCTTAAACTTTTCAAGAACCGTTGTCTCTTGTCAACGATAACTTTTAATGATGACGGAAATATGTAAACATTTAAGTGAAAGCATTTCTTTTTTAAATCAAACTCCTAACGTGAAACGTTAAAAGCAGAAGATTCACTGACCTACTGACCTACTGACTGGACTGAGGAGTTACGTAGTCACTTCGTGCTGTCGCATCGAGTGAAACTAAGTAACTATTTCTGAACGTGCAAAACAATATGGAATGAAGTGGCCATAGCCTATTACGAGGTACTAACTGAAATTTTCCTCGAGAGCTGAGGAAGACCATGACGAGCTGGCCAGGCCGAGATTCGAACGGGGCACGTACTAAATGCTTGACTCATGAGTAAATTAAATATCTGTGTTGAAGCCCTTCAGTGGATGGTCCATATACCTTGTAAGATCTTGTATGCAGTGTTTATTTGTTAATGTTTTATTATAAAAGGTTTATTACTCTTGGGACATGAAACATAACATAGAAATGGGGACAGTCAGTACATTATAGAAGTTTCGCAACACAAATTTCGTAATTAACGAGAGAGGTGATATGTGATAAAAATAAATGCACACATAAATTTTGGTCGGAATACGTGAATGAACAGACCATTGGAGATATTTAGGCGTAAATGGAAGAATAATATTTAAAAAAATCTTAATGTTAAAGACACTCACGAAAGGGCCCAATGGTGGGCCTTTTGAACACTGATCTACTTTCGGGTTCCACAGAAGCAGGGAACTGAAGAACTGTTGGATTTTCAAGAAAATGTCTGAACCACGTTGTCGCTTAGTTATCAGTTCATTGTGAAAATGACGCAGTTAATTCTGAGGAGCAGAATATATCAGAGTTTTGTAAATATTTCATTTTTCAATTCAGATAATCAATTTAATGTATACACGGAAAGCCACCTGCACGTTTCTATGGGAAACGCGCTCTCAAGTTCCCCGCCGGTTTCACCAGGGCTCTTCAGTGGTTCAATTTTGAAACACTCATTGACAGTGCGGGCTGTCTAACTGATCATCAAGCGTCATCAATCACTTCTGCTCGATCGAGTGTCACGTTCTATTTCCTGTGCAGCAGGTAATTTGATGTTTGGCCAGTCATCTCCGAACAGAATTCACACGTCTGGTCATTATTTCGACCTGCTTGTCACTTCTTATTTAATGCGAGTGGTACGAATACAAGAAATAGGCGTATCACACGATAATTTGTACAACAGTATGAATACAAGAAACAGGCGTATCACACGATAATTTGTACAACTGACATAGGATTGAACATTCTTCCTATTCCGTTCACAGAATCTGAAATGCTAATTTTCCTCCCACAGTCAGGACATTTCCTGTCTCTAAGGAAACTTGAGATTTACCCAGGCCAGGACTCTGTCATGAGCCAGAAAATGTACATGATTTAGTAAATTTTTAATACTGGAATGCAAATTCAAATTGTCATGGTTTTTTTTTCGACGTGAAAATGTTTCGAACGTTTTGTGATGGAGTTACTGAATTTATTGCATTAAAACATCGCTTAACACTGCAAGTACTTAATGGAATTATTGCAAGCGATGTGAACTGGTCAAAGCGGGTTGTCAGATTTCATTTGTTTCAAATTTCACTCTGAGGTTTCAAAGTGTGGTATCACAGCTATTGACGCTACCGGACTCTATTATTTCGGAATGATCTGAATCAATGGATCGCAAACGATCGTTGGTTTCCATGAAATAACAGTTGCATAATGGAAGGTCGTTCAAAACTGCCATAAAGATTTCTCTTGCTGAACTCTCTCTTGCGCCGAAGTGACTTCGTAACTTCCATCTGCGACCCAATGGTACAAGTACAAACCTGTTTTGAATAGCAAAAGTTCAATACTTTGTAAAGTGATAGGAGAGAAGATGATTGTCTTCTCAGATGTTGCACCGTGTAGCCTGTATAAGTTTACCGACATTTCAGAGATCGCCCTCATGATGGAGGCAGTAAACATCTCTGAAACGTCTACACGCCAAAAATCTCAGAACATAGTCATCTTCATAATTGCCGCCGAAGGAATATAGAAGCTCACAAAGCGATAGCAATTTTGCACAGCAAAACGAGAAAAAAAAAGAAAGAAAGAGAGCAGCGGATGCCGTCATACAAGTAAAATATTACTTTCTCATCTCACGAACATCTGGAAACATATTTGTTCTGGAAGCGAGGGTATTTGTTACTGGAAGAAAATACCAAGAGATCTGTCATGTGATACTTTGATCACTAAACATAACTCACAGCCTTCTAGTTGTGTGCAACGTTAAATTTCTCAGCAAGTTGCTAAAGTATGACTTATTAAGTATTTCTAACAAAATACTTGCCGGGATAATGTATTTGTGGACTAGTGAAGAAATGTACTGGGTGTAAAGCAAGATTTAAGACTCACACAGCTACTGATATTCATAACAATTTTTAAATCGGAACAAAATATCCTCTATTCCAACAAGCTCTGAATCTTAGAACCTGACAAGAAGTGTTCCCCAAACGTGTTTGTTGAAATTTTTCATTGTTACATGACAGTGAAGTTAATTTATTGAATACGTATTATATAAATTTCTTTGTTACCTTTATCTAATTCAACATGGCTTCCCGACCCTCTACGTTTCATGCACTTTGTGATGAGATCGGATAATGACGCACTAATGCTGTTTTACTTGATTCCAGATGCTTCATATACATCACATCCATGATTAAACTTGGCCATTATAAGGCCTGCGAAACGAGAAGCAACGTGTGATATGGTTACACATAAACGTAAGTTTATAATTTGACAGGATGATATAGTCCCTTGAAACACAGCCCTATTCATCAACACGTAAGATAAAAGTAGCCCCTGTTAACCCTTTCTGTTCTGATACGGTTCAACCGCCTCCTTGTTACGAACGAGATATCTCGCTCATGACCACCAACCACTATTGTTCTGAAAACCTTGGTCTCTGATACGAATAGTAAGCCACTTCCGCCTATTGCGTTCAGTTAAACTATTTGTAATGTTTATCGTAGTAAGTTGTGTTGAAATTAGCTTGAATATGTACGCGGATATCACCAAGAAATAATGACCACAGGCAGATAATTGATAACCTGAGGAAAACAGAGGGCTAACCCACACTTTATTTTAATGAAAAGGAAAAAGGTATACGTAATTTCTGTGGTCCTACTTTATAAGATTCTCAAACATGCAAATTTAAAGACAACAGAAACAACACATCTCTGTCGTCTGAAACTGATTGTGACAGTGGAATTACATTTTCTCCTTATTCCATGTTTTCCAACTGAGGAGGTTAGCCCGCTCTTGCTCCCAGGTCTTGGATTTGTTTTTTTTTTGTAGCCTAAAAGTTATTCAAACCATTGAAAATAATTATATAAAAGAATAAAGGTATAAAACAGGCTTCCGGCAATGAAGTTGCTAGAAGTTTATTCCGAGAATCGGGCAGCCGATAAGGGGTGATCCTTCAGCTGGCGAGGTGCTAACAACCTTTCACCATAAACAATTGGCATGTAACGAAATGTTACGTGAGGTTTCAGTCTTGGGCGGATTCTTGGCACGACTAAGCAATGGCAGAAAGAATGTGGGACTTTGCACTTTGAACGTCAGAATTCTCTACAAACCCTCTCACTGTCAACGGAATTAGAGGGGCAATGTGTGTTACAGACTCAGTGGGAGTACGGGTGACAGGTGAGAAAAGGATAGCATTGGGCCGGAGGACAAAGAGCGCTCAAGATTTTTCGGTGAAAGGAAGAAGGCGAAACTGCAAAGGTTGCAGAAAGTGAGGAGGATGAAGGCTGGAATCGGAATAATGCAAGTCGCCTGTCACTCTGAGGGGAAAGAATGAGTTGCGGGTGTTTGAGCAAAAGCTGCTGAGGATAATATATGCACATAAGGGAGAAAGCAACATGATAAAGAAAAATACGAGCCAAGGAACTTGACCGCTTGTACTTTGTTTTAAATATTATCAGGGTGCACATTCAAGGACGCCGAGTACCAACAGAACGTTGATGTGCGCAATCGAAGATATTCTATAGAAGTCTGGCCGGGAAAAATTACGTGAAGGAGTAGGGTCCATTGCCGGGCTTTTGTGAGCACGGTAATGAATATATTGGTTGTGTAAAGGTGGAACATATCTTGACAGGCTGAATGACTATCAGTTTATCAAGTTAGACCTTGATTTATCGAGGTGGTTTCATTAATGTGGGCGGAACGAACTTCTAAAGCCACGTGACAGTGAGATTGTAAATGACAGTACGAAACGTTAGTTTGTTGTTTAAGGGTAAAGTTTCTTGAATATTTTGCATAAATAAGGAGGGAAGGAAAACAACTGGCCGTTCACGTAAAAAGAGGGAGAAACTAAGTAGAAGGATTGGCCTACTACTCAGGGGTAAGGACAAAATAGTTGATCAGGGGCGACAAAAAGGTTTATTGATTTTTGTGAAAGGATTACAGAAAGCGGATAGAGAATACGCACTGTTTTATCTCAGTTCCAGTCCGGATTTTAAGAGACCAGAGAGTAACTTTATGCAACAAAGCCCTTAATGAGTATCTTATAGTCGCTCATCTAGTAAAGAAATTCCCCATGTTTTATTGAACTAGAAATTTCATTGCCGTCAATGGTCGCTGTCTCCAGCCACTGGCCCTGAGCACCTTCAAGGAACAACCAATAAGCAATGTTTATGCACTTTATCTTAATTAATATAAAAATGACTGTCTTCTGGGTTGTAGCACAGTGTAGTATGGTAGAAGTTTATCGACATTTCAGAGGCCGTTTGTACCTCCGTCATCAGGGCGATCTGTCCTTATGATGGAGGCAGCAATGACCTCTGAAACGCTAATACACGTTGCTACAACCCAGAAAACAGCCATATTCGTATTCAGCGCCGTGGAAACCTGAAATCCTACTTGATTAATGCATGCCTAGGACTGAAGAGAATAAAATATGACCGGCTTTAAAATGCGCCTGATTAGATAGGTTGGAATGCATTAAGATATGAACGCCGAAGAACGAGTGTTAGTGACAAAATACAGAGCTATGAGCAGGGTGCGTTTAAAGAACTGACCAGCTTAAGTGATCAGACTATGGGTGAGAATCCAGGTTATGGGTTACGCTCCACACTTACTTAATATATTCACAAGATACTTAACCATTATGATAACAGAGCTATTGCACATGCGCTGATAATAGGTGACGTCACGGTACCAGTGTTGACGTAATACATATGGTGGACAAAGGTATCATTAACAGTTCGTGGTTTACAGTAGGTTTAGAGCGAAGCGGATAAACAGAAAATGAGATTCGAAAGTTAATACAAAGGAGACCAAAGTACTTACGATTCAAAAAGGGAGAAGGCAGAAGGATTCTGAGAGGTGGAGACTACAGGACCCACAATTTAAAACAGTAAGTGAATGCAACTATTTAGGGATGATACTTAAGATGGCATTGGGAAATGGGAGACACCGAAGAAGATAGACATAGTCAGAGACGGTCATCGATGATTATGAAAAAGAAGTGTTTTGTTGTGGTCTGTGCTTGGAAGTATGGACATTAGAGAAATGTAAAACTTGTTGAATAAATAAAGCTGTATCGTGCCGAAATTTGAGAAATCTGCTAGGTCGGAAAACAAATGAATGTTGGCAAATTTTGCAAGAGATAGTTAATGTTGCCAGGTAAACAGTAAATTATTCAGCTGCGCGTAAACAGAAAATGTAATATTAAGTGTTAGATGGTGGCCAGAATTATAAACTATTCGACCCGACTACTGTCCCTGAACATTTCAAATGGAACCACAACTTACATGAGACAGAGAATGTACAGACCTAGGAGAAGTAACTGGAAGTGTGGAATTAAGTAGGAATTTTCCAAAGACTTTCTTGTTAACTGCGTTTGCCCGAATAACACCTTCATAAACGAAGGATAAAACGTCTTCTGTCCTATTTATGCGGTTGTGGTACACCATACACTGGAGTACAGCAGCTTTCAACTTAATAAATCGTCCCTCTAGTGCGATTAGCCTCCTAGCAACGGATAAGAGTCCGTAAGAAAATAAACATCATGGTTAATCAAACACACAAATTCTTGAAGAACGTATTTGAAAAATGTTTTTACTCTGAATCTGAGTAGACTTTTTCACACTTAAAATATATAATAAAATTCAGGTCAATACACAAACTTTATTTAGATGTTAAAATTTAAAATTTAAAATTTAAATTTGCGCCATTCATCACTATAACGATGTTACAATAGAGCGCCTTCATTC
>NW_019059934.1:332325-365126 GCF_000696155.1 Zootermopsis nevadensis
AAATTTTAACATCTAAATAAAGTTTGTGTATTGACCTGAATTTTATTATATATTTTAATCATAAAACACAAACATGACGCATGTAAACCTTAAACTTAATAATTTTTCACACTTGTAGTTCAGAGATAATATTCCATACTGATGAATGCTAACAAAGCTAATATAGGTGCTCCTCTTTTATAAATAAAACAGCGCTAATGTAGTTGACGTGTGAAAATAAATCGAATTAGTAACGTCGTGAAAACACACACAGCGTGACAAAGGGAATTCGCTCGCTCTTTAAGTGAGAGAGAGAGACACACACACACACAAAGAGTGAAAATGTTTATACAATTTAGTCCTTTGTTTCTTGTTTACTTTGTAATTAGATTGATACACAACAGGTGTCGCCTTATTATATTAGGCTACTTAAATTAGGCTATGAACGAAGTAACTAACCTTAAACAGGCTTACCGGTTATTCCACGAGAAGTTGCAATTTTCTCAGTTGGCAAACAAACTGTATGTCTACAGGGAACCAGCAGGTGTTCAAAAGTGCGGACAAACCACAGCCAGTTAAATACAATTCACACTCCAAAACGTGTGAACACTCGGTCGATAATTAATGCTTTTATAACAATTAAAAGTGGTCAAGCTATTACACTTTGCACTAATGAAAAACCTTTATGACTTTTCAGAACACTACATATCGAAAATCAGAAATACTTACACTTCCATGAAATATCAGAATAGTATTAATACCATAAAATTGCCTGTGACTGCTAATCGCAGCGTCCCTACCAGTTCAACATTCAATCTCGTCCTGACGTACATTTCTACTCTACATGACTTCTGTTACTGGAACAACGTAAAGAAACAAACTGAAATATTATACATCTAGCTATAACATAAATCCAATGTATAACAATAGCGAAATTCTTTTACTTCTTTAGAAAGATTTGAAAAATTCGCCTTGCATGGCAGGCTCTCCATACTTCACCGTCTCTGGGACACCGACGTCCTTAACGCAATTTCGGCTTTATTTCACACGGCACGCCGCCGTGGACCAGTGTCCAGAGTCGATAGAGTCTGGTGTCGGATTCGCTTGGAAGAGTTCTCTTTGTCCGCGCAGAGTGACGCACTTTTCGAAAGATTTGAAAAGTTCGCCTTGCATGGCAGGCTTCCATACTTCACCGTCTCTGGGACACCGACGTCCTGAACGCAATTTCGGCGTTATTTCACACGGCACGCCGCCGTGGACCAGTGTCCAGAGTCGATAGAGTCTGGTGTCGGATCCACTTGACAGAGCTCTCTTTGTCCGCGCAGAGTGACGCACTGTCTGCCGGGTAATTTAATAATGGGCACAACGAACAGTACGGCACGGTGTGGCCATCTGTTCCCTGGAAACGAAGCACAGACTCCCGCTCGTAGAGCAAACCTTGACGAGAAATGGAAAAAAATTACTCTTCTCCGCTCTGTCACCTTTTCTGCTATCTTTATGTTAATTCATTAATTTATTTAATTAATCTTATTTGTGCTCTAGCTGTGACTGGAGATGGAGGATAACGAGAAGCGAAAGCGTCTCGTATATCACGAGAGAGATGGCGAGGTCACTGTCGTCGAGAAGACGAGGAAGGGTTTCTTCTCCAAGTTCTCGCCCAGGAACCTGTTCAGGAGCTGCAAGGGTGGCAAGAAGACGGAGTTCAGCATGCCCAAAGTGGAGAGAAGTAAGTTCAGAATTCGAAATTTTCGTCAGAGTTTTACGGTGTTGAGATTTTAGATCGTGGTCTTCTTGACCTTGGCTGCCGCCATCTTCGAACCTGAAGATAAAGACGACTATTAATTATTGCAATTTCAGATTCCTCTGATACAGGCCTATTAGTATATCTTGTTCTTATCTCGACTATCAATGGGTTAATACTAACATGGCGTCCGGTCTGTTGGGATTAAGAACTACACAGTATATATGTAATTTCGGAGGTTTTTATATCTGAAAAATAAGAATATTTTTCAATAATTTCACTATGAATGAAAAGTAATAATCTACAGATCAGTTTTTATGTATAAAATAAGAAAACATGGAGACTTGTGGGCACGTGTGTGTGGAATTTTGTGAAAACTACATTACATATATGCCTACAAATATTCTTATAATTGATTGATGCATACGGTAAAAAAATATTAAATTTTGATACTTCACTAACTTTAAAACTTCATTCAGTATTTATGGTTTAGTTATAGTTACGAATACACCTGAATCTTGTTTCATAACTTGTGACCTTCCAAGAATTCTTATTTAATAGAAAATTCTTGGCGTTTAAACAAAATCTTTGTAGCGAACTATCAGCCTTCATTTACCTTTGTCACTTGTTAATTCGTGGAAAATCTTTCTTCCTTTCTGTCCCTCACAAGAAGTATCACACTGTGAGAGTGATGTTTGTTGCATTCAAATAACGTACCTAAGTCATGCCGTGAGAATTAATTAAAATTTCATCAAAGAAATAAGGACGGGGTTTCAGCTGATTTCTGTTATGACAGCCCTTCAGCCCCCAAGGACACAGTTGATGACAACGCGTATTTCACAGTATGGCGTAATCGGGGCTTGTAAAGACTACAGTCACCGACAGATTAACAAATTTTACTTTTGTACTTCCTCATAAGAATTTTGAAAAAAAAACTATCACAATTATATCATCCTCTGGCAATAGATGCACAAGGAAAACTAACAAACTATTTATGTAGATTCAAAAGAATTTGTAATACAATGGCACTCATAAGAAAAAGTTCAATGGTCTGATCCACTAACTGATTTTGCAAACAGGTTCGTATCCGACGACATAAAACATTTTTAGACCGATTATAAATTAATATTATGACATAAAATAATACATTTACCTCTTTTGTACAAGGCTTAAATTTGGTTTATGGCTCCAAAAATGATGATGAGAGAAAATTCTGCAAAAGAAAAGAAAACTAAGAAGTAATTAGTAATTTTGTACTCTTAATTTAATACATCAGAGTGATGACAACATGTGGATTAAGCTGGCAAGGTATAGTTTCTGGAAGAATTTCGTTTGTGCCCCAAAAAGGAACAGTTACTTCTATTCGACCTCCTAGTACCACGCTCAAATACAGTCTGTTAAAATTACAACAAACTGTAAAAATAGGACCAAGCGATAGAAATGCAGCCATAAGGTCTTCAGATGACGCATGGAACTGTTAAAATAATTTTGTAACGCACAGGAAGAAGAAAAACAAATTGGATTTCATTTTGTTCAGGAACTTCCTACTGTATTCTATTGTAAGGAAACTTGAGGTTTTAACAAAGGATAATAAAGTAGGATACAGTTCACTTAAATGAAAGGTGTCAAATGATGTGTCCATTTGGACAAGATGATAAATGTTGATATTACAGAAGCCCCGCAAGAGACCAGACGTTCAAACAGACAGAACTGGACAGGACATTTCTACACAGAATTTCAGAAGACGTCAAAATCCATCCTGAATTACAGTGTATGAGGAGGAATATAGTATATTTGAAGATTTTGTAAACTTTGGAATGAAATCGGAACAGGAATGTATGTTTACCCTGAGAGACAGAATAAGAATAAGAATTCTGGATGTCTATAGGGGAATCATGGTAGGTCTTTCTGTTCTTTAAGATGGGATTTCAACATCAATAACAAACACAAAGAAAGTATTGAGATCGTCGTGCCAGAAGGGCGTATATCAACAAAATTACTTATTTTTCAGGAGACTGCATTCTTACGCTCATTTTATTTGACAAATGTACGTTGTTACTCTTGATACCTGTGTTCTGTGTAGAGGGCAGTCAGCATTACGACCTTCTGGCATGATATACATCCCACCATTTTATATTATTAGACCGAATATCTCCGATTATGCAAATATGCTGATAGGCCCTTGTATCATAATGCCATCGATGTCAGCTAGGACTAGAAATTATATCAGTATGTTACGTCGCAAAGATAATCCGAAATATTTGGATTTTGTGTAAAACCTTATTTATAAGTAACAAAATTAATTTTATAAACTGCATTCAAAACCAAAAGGAGATAATCTATTCGGTAGATCTAGACATAAATGGGACGATAGTATAAAAAGTATCTTAACGTAATAGGGTGTGAGGCTGCGGACTGGATGCATGCGACTTAAGACGTGGTACAGTGGCGAACTTCTTCTAACACGATAATGAACCTTCGGCTCTATAATAGTCTTGATAGCGACTAATAACTTATCAACAAGGCTTCTGCTCCATTAATTTAAATTACTTCAATATTTATTAGATGCAATAACTATTAAAAATTCTGATAAACAAATTACATTTAAATGTGTTAAAAATCCAGAATATATAGACATAGGATAAAACATTTTCGATATAATTTGAAGTTTAATCTAAAAAAAATATAATCAAATTGATGGCGCTTTTAGTGAACTGATATGAAATAATAATGTATGAACTTTTTTCCGTTGATATAACGTCCTAATTTTTTTTTTTTTTACTGTTACAAAATCAAAGTGGCTGGTTGATTCCAATTTATACATTCCGCGCGCACTACATTACAATAATTTAGAACTGGCCACTTCAAGTTCCATTACCTTAACTCAGATAATAATGTCAACTAACACAGTTCTACGCCACGGCCATACATTTCAGAGTGGCTGATACTTCAGTTACGTATTAAATTAAGTGGCTTAAATTTTGTGGATTCGTACACCGACAGATTAATTACGATTTAAAAGCATAAATGGATGCAGAAAGCGAATACAAATCCTTAAAATTCCTAACAACAAATCAATGATATTTTAATTTACTTCTGAGGTAGAATTTCTCTTCGCCTAGCTCAAAGAGCCACTCTGCTTTGTACAGCGCCAGCAGCAGAATGTAGGGTTAGGGTAGCCATTTCAGGCTATTTCCGGGGTCAGTCCTCGGGGCTTCATCAAGTAGCTTCATAATGGAAGGGGACCACCCTCGTTTAGGCCCTTGTATCATAATGCCATCGATGTCAGCTAGGACTAGAAATTATATCAGTATGTTACGTCGCAAAGATAATCCGAAATATTTGGATTTTGTGTAAAACCTTATTTATAAGTAACAAAATTAATTTTATAAACTGCATTCAAAACCAAAAGGAGATAATCTATTCGGTAGATCTAGACATAAATGGGACGATAGTATAAAAAGTATCTTAACGTAATAGGGTGTGAGGCTGCGGACTGGATGCATGCGACTTAAGACGTGGTACAGTGGCGAACTTCTTCTAACACGATAATGAACCTTCGGCTCTATAATAGTCTTGATAGCGACTAATAACTTATCAACAAGGCTTCTGCTCCATTAATTTAAATTACTTCAATATTTATTAGATGCAATAACTATTAAAAATTCTGATAAACAAATTACATTTAAATGTGTTAAAAATCCAGAATATATAGACATAGGATAAAACATTTTCGATATAATTTGAAGTTTAATCTAAAAAAAATATAATCAAATTGATGGCGCTTTTAGTGAACTGATATGAAATAATAATGTATGAACTTTTTTCCGTTGATATAACGTCCTAATTTTTTTTTTTTTTACTGTTACAAAATCAAAGTGGCTGGTTGATTCCAATTTATACATTCCGCGCGCACTACATTACAATAATTTAGAACTGGCCACTTCAAGTTCCATTACCTTAACTCAGATAATAATGTCAACTAACACAGTTCTACGCCACGGCCATACATTTCAGAGTGGCTGATACTTCAGTTACGTATTAAATTAAGTGGCTTAAATTTTGTGGATTCGTACACCGACAGATTAATTACGATTTAAAAGCATAAATGGATGCAGAAAGCGAATACAAATCCTTAAAATTCCTAACAACAAATCAATGATATTTTAATTTACTTCTGAGGTAGAATTTCTCTTCGCCTAGCTCAAAGAGCCACTCTGCTTTGTACAGCGCCAGCAGCAGAATGTAGGGTTAGGGTAGCCATTTCAGGCTATTTCCGGGGTCAGTCCTCGGGGCTTCATCAAGTAGCTTCATAATGGAAGGGGACCACCCTCGTTTCTTGCTCCAATTACTTATTCATAATCAGGAAGTGTAATGGTAGTTAATTAACGCCTACGCCTTTCACGTAATCTCTCAAAACAGTAGATTACCTACTGAGGGAAGAGACTAATTATTATCTTCTTCAGTCACCCGATCTTACTGTTCAGTAATTTACATTTGTAGTTTCTCAGCACGAAGGATAAAAGACTATCGGTCCTCTGTCCTGCCTATTAAGTCTCGTGCAAACCAATCATTTTCATCTCTGTGAAGAAGCTGTTACGACCTTGCTCCTGAATTTACAACTTTTTCTCATCGTCATGTGGACATCTACCAGACTACACGCGCGCAACAACCCAGAAGACAGCAATCTTCAGACTCAACGCCGCGAAAGCCTAAAATCCTACAATCATGTGGGTTGCATGCATGTGACTGCTACTGTATTAATAACAGTCTGGATCCCACAGGATTCTCGGATTAACTGTCCGCTCGTCTCCTTTGTGCTGTCTCCCGTCAGAATCCCTTTAGCGTTTTCTGCCCTCTGTGTGCGTCTTCCTGGGCACCAATGTTCTGAACGGACAGAAATATACCAATGATGCTCTGAGTAGATAATGTGTGGTCACTTCCTTGTATTTAGGTCTGTTCGTGGTTCACTGAACGACGCTGTTGGTAGATAAGACGGCTACTGAACAAGGAATTGGAAGTAAATGGTAGTGGTCTAATTTAAGGGACAATTCCAGAACCTACTGCAGGCACTGAGGAAAACCACAAACCAGTTTCCGATCCGATATTTTACCCGGGACCTCCCAAATACGAAGCATTCGGTCACTTATTTATAAATAATGCATTCGAGTATTTGTCCAAAGTAAGTTCGTAGATTCAAACAGGTTTCAAAGTACGGATAATTAAGAATTTTTCCGGTCAGACTATTGTGATGAACATTCTTAGACACTGAAAATCACGAGAGAATAAGTCTCATATTCTTCATGGCAGAGGACATCCATACCGTCCCCACTTTTCTTTGCCGACACATCGATGCTTCGATTCCCGTTCAGCCCATCTGCAATACCCAGGCTACATACCTGATACCAGCCGAGAACCTATGTAACTTCACGGGGATTCGTCTGAAGGTGTCCGAACCACTGTCAATCTGAATAAGCGAGTTGTGTTAACATTTGTGAGTCGAATAGAATATAATAGGCATAGAATTCTAATTTGTCTAAACAACTTCCTAGTTCCATTAAGTTTCACAATACGTAACACATCTATGAAGAAAATCAGACACATGTTTATCCACAGAGAAAGACAGGAATCTTACACTTCTTTCTCAGCTTTTATGGGTACGCCTCAGCTGCACCTCTCGGCACATATTGCAGGGCCATTACGTAAAGTGGGCTTTAACACGTGCCACACTCTGCAAATACAGCGTGTGAAGAATCTGAATTCTGTGTCCAAGAACCGAAGAATTTCAGTGGTGTTAGCGTTTGATTTTATTCTGTATATGGTGGAAGTATCTCGGATTTCAGCAATGGCGTGCGGTGAAAGTATCTCGGATTTCAGCAATGGCGTGAGTGGATTTGTTTGCAGTGCATATTAGTGGACTTGCACTCTGTTCGGCACTGGAACTGAATTTTTGAAAGACACGACAACGTAGTGCGTGAAATCGTAAATGGAAAGAGATTTCTTCCATAAAACCCACCATTATAAAAGGTGGTTATTTTCAGTTCATAATATTATATAAAATTCATAGTTTAATAGCGCAGTTACGAAATAATAATATAATACTTTAGTTTGAACATATTTGCTTGTGTAATAAATCAATACGGCTCCTATTTAATTATGAAAGTCTTAAAAATGATCAGTTTGAAACTTCCAACCAAAAATTCTTTACGTATTCCTAATTTCCTGCGTGCTACATGTCCCGCTCATTTCATTCTACTTGAAGCGATCTCCTAAATAATAACAGCGAAGCTTCTCATTTTGTAATTTTCGATACTTTTGTTTCTTCCTATCTGTTTGGTCCAGCTCAGTTCTCTGCTCTTAGACACTTGTCTCTATTTAAAATTCTGCGCAAGTTCTCTCCAACCACCATTCCCGACCCGGGGTTTAATCGATACGTGTACGATACAGATGTTATTAAGTCTGTAATTACACACACCCTCACAACGGCACCGCCTTCATACGCCCAACAGCTTCTGTGAGACGAGGAAGTGATAGAACCCAGGTCTCTCAATTGAGCTGTTGAAATGTCGAGTTCTAGGATTCTAGCTGTAGCGTGCAGAGACGGGCGAATTCTACTGCGAACTGCCGGTCTAGGGTTGGGTGGTTCCCCGTACTCCCGTCTTCAGAGGCTGAGGTCGATCGAGCCTCCTTCTGCTTGTCACTGTCTACGTCTTTATGAGATTTCTGACATTCACTGTCATCACTAGTTTAACAAAATGTGGCACACGCTAAATAGGCGTTTTATTACATCGTGTTTTCAAAACAATGTTTGCGGGACAGTTTCCAGACTGCGGAGGAAAAACCTGCCAAGGAAACCCACGATTATTTACACATTTATAGGGCAGCGGTAACTATACTTAAAACTTGCTTGAGCGATCAACAACTCTGCATAAATCCCAAAAATTTATGCTATTGATTTACGGTATTTCCTACATTTTAAGACGCTATCGACTGTATCGACTATTGATTTAGTAATAGGGTTTGAGGGGGGAAAAAACCTATATCGATTCTTAGACGCCATCAAATGCAAGACGCACCCCGATTTCAGAAATGTTTAAAATGTTAAAAAAAAGTCTTAAAATCGAGGTAATGCAGTATTTTTTTTAGAATAAACGCCATGATTATTTGCCGTGAATGACTTTAAGAGAACGTCTGGGGTGCTAATATTATACGTGCTCCAAGTTACCCCTGATATTTTAATGGAAATTTCATTGACTACTTGTCTTTATAAAAAGGGGTTTCAAAATCACAAAAGAAACTTTTCGGACCCCTAGAAATCACAATGACAGCACCGAGTGTTGGAAGCCCAGGCAAGCAGGACTGAGTCTTGAGAGACACACTGCTTTATTATCAATGAAATGATATGCATATATTTATTTCTGAACATAAAGTTGATAATGAAAGGCGAAGATTTGATATTACTGTTTAGAAAGTAGGTTCCACACTCAGAATGGTTAACTTGTACACACAGAATACTTGATACAGTTAGCAAAGACAAGTCTTGATGCCGCTGAATCGGTACTGAGAGATTGCTGCTTCTGATTTCCCTTCGAGAATCCCAGCTCTTCGCAGAACGCCATACTTTGATAAGGGAGCCAGTCGTCTGATCGTTCTACTGTGATTAAATAGCGACCTATTGTCATTCGACGCTTGGTTTCCGCAACAGATATCCGAGACGAAAGATGTCTCCTCAGGCAGGCCTCCATCTTAACTGCAGCAAATGTACCTGCAGCTTGCAGCATTACATTCCCTAATGGTTAGAAATTCACGGGAAAGATACATATTCAAGTCGAATATTCCGTCAGTTTAACAACAATGAATTGTGTATTAAGGTAATTATTTAAAGTATCTATCTACTACAGAAATTCGTGATTTGTCGTCTATCAAAAAATGACGTAATCAAACAATGTTACGTTATATTTGTTGGAATTACAGAGTCGGTGAAAATTTGTCTCTCACACTGAGAGACAAATAAATTGAGGGTAATTGAGACCAAGGGCACTGAAGAAAATACGAGTACTTGGATCCGAGAAAAATTGATAGGAGGCTGTAATCGGCACAATAAGAAGTTTCAAAATTTGTAGTTTTAGAGTTTACTTATCGTCCAGTGACATGTAGTAACCCAGGAGGGACTGGTCGTAGAGTACGTCATAATACTATCGTATCAATAACCAGTAATCACTAATGACCAGCGAAACGCAACTCGAGGGTACCTAGTGCCACGGCGACGTGTGCTTCAAACTATCCAGCCAACTTGTTTGCCACAAATCATTGTCTTCAGTGCCGTAGCAGGCAGACACGCTGAGCTCTGACGGTAAAGGATTAACGTGTGCAAAGAGTTTTAATTACAGCTGTTCAGGGCTTCATGGAATTAAAGTAAAACTTCAAAAAAAAAAAATCAATGTGACATTTTCATGTCAACTTCGCAAACAGAAAGTTTAACCGATGGAAAAGAAAATCTTCGTTCGGTTGCCCATTCAGTTATCCCCTCTTTGTCGCGAATTTCAATAACGCCGTGGGTTGTGACATTCAAATCAGCGACGATTCAAAGATGATAGGGCACAATGGAATGTTGAGCGGTGTTAACTTCAGATGTTTTATTGATTTGAATTTTGATGCAAGAGAACAGCAAATGAAATATGAAAGTGCTTTTCTGTTTCGTTTGTAATGCTCATAAATTTTCCTCGAACTCAGCTGCAGCCTTAGAAATGCGCTTTTATTGCGTTTCTACGCCTCTATCTTCTCCGTAACAATTGAAGTAGATATATCGATTATATACCACGTGGCACAGCTGTTCAAGATGGCCACTGTACACAAAGCTATCGGTCTTACGTGATTGTTGAAACAAGGAAAACTGACTTGACAATAATAAACAGAGAAATTAACAACTGAACAATTAAGATTTAAAACCTGTTAAGGTCTTCTGGGTTTCTGCGTCAAAGTAAAGTTTGCCGGCGTTTCAGAGATTTCAGCCTCCTTCATCAGGGCGAAGACTCATAATCGGCCTGATGACTGAGTCAGTAAACACCTCTGAAACGTTGGTCGTTGTATTTGCGAGAGTCCTCGACGCAACATCCCAGAAGACAGCCATGTTCATGCTCGTCACTGTAAGAACCTGAATTCTTACCGGGTGAGACTTATTTCTTTTATTCTTGCAGCAATGAAAGCAGCCATCTTGATTCAGCGGTGGTATCGACGGTATCTCGCACGCATGGAGGTTCGCAGAAGATACACGTGGACGATATTCCAGAGCATAGAGTACGCCGGAGAGCAGGACCAACTCAAGGTAACTGGTGACTACTGCTGCTTGCTTTCAGCTCTGTTTTATGTCAGAAGTCACTTCGTGTCGGACGAGAGGCAGACCTATAGTCGAAGTCTGAAGGTTTCTGACCATGCCCAGTGGTTATATAACCGAAGAAATACTGTAATTATGTTCATGTATCCTGTCCTGTGATTTACTAAACAGGATCCGTCATCCCTTGCATCAAATACATTAGTCTTTAAAGTTCGTTTCGAAATGGCTGACCAGCCACATTCATATTAACATCACATTGTATACAGAACGTCTCAAAAAGACGTATATACATTATAATAGGGAATATTAATCTTCTTACCGATCTCCGTGTGTTCCGTTTAAGGAAGACATAGGTGGTTGTCATTCCGAAGACCTACGACAGATTCGCTAAGTGCCAATGCTGACGCATGTGTTAGTTTATTACAATGTCTTTGTTTCATTTATCCAATTTATGTATACATATTTTGGAGCACCCTGTATGTTTATTCGCAATGCTTAACGTGTTGTATGTTGGCAGCATTTTGGAGCACCCTGTATGTTTATTCACAATGCTTAACGTGTTGTATGTTGGCAGCTGTATAACTTCTTCAACGCTCTACTGACACACATGCCGGATGCCACTGCCAAAAAACCCGGATCAGAAATTTCGTCTAAATCTTCGTCCATAGGTAAGACTCCACACGCTTACATTATCATCGGTTATCTGTATGAACTGCTGTGTCATCATGCGACAGCAACCCATCATGTAGATAAGGGGTTCTCACCCTTTTTCGCTCTAATTTAACACATTAAATATACCACTAATCAAATGCGTTTAAGGAAAACTTATTAATGTTAATATTATCTTTTGATTTTATTACTTAGTTCGCGTATCACTCAACATTGGCTCGCGTACCATAGGTTGAGAAACGCTGATCTAGATGACTGATTAAGTAGTAATTCAGGGCCCTTCCGTAGTCACGTAGCTGGTAAAAATTTTCCGTGCTGTTCTGAGATAATTTAATTGCCACGTTTATAAAATTCCGCCTCAGGATTCCACGCCCATACACACTGCTTCTATAAACTCCACTTTAATATTATGCTCATATCTATGCCAAGGTCTACCAAATGTTTATTTTTCATTGAGGGTATGAAACTGAACTTGTGTGCGCATTTTTCTTCTCTCTCGTGCTTTCTTTCTAAAAGTGTGTTATGAAAAGTTAGAATAAACTTGTATGTTTCTTTACGTTACGAAATTAAACGCTCATTTCTATCACAAAATTTAAGTGCAAGACTGACAAAACAAACAAAGCTAAAAAAATTATTTATAAAACATGTGTATTTCCTATTCATACAGCCTTCGGGTGAAGCTGTAATTATTATTCTCGGAAATAATTCTTCATGAACAAGACTCCACGCGAAAGTAGAAAAAACCAGTGCTGTAACTTCCCTCAGACTGAACTATGGCTTGTAGGCCTATAATAGACTAACCAGTGTATGAATATATTACGCCAAGTTGTGCAGATTGTGAACATGTCTCAAAGGCAAGGGTTGCAAACTACGACCTAAGTGCCGGAAGCGGTTCGCAAAAGTACACTTATGAGATAATTAATAATCTAAGCATTTAGTTATCGTCATAATTGACGCCACGTATAAAGCTCTTAGCCTAGTTTCAGTGACAAGTGCTAGTTCGTTCTTTACATCTTTTGTCAAACTTCAGTAGGATTAAGTCTACTTACTCCTTATTCACTGCACTGTCGACTATGTAAACATTGCAACCTGTGTAAAAAAAAAAAATGTTTTCGAATAACTGAACCCATAGAACAGAGAACCTGAGAATCGCCCAGAGTCACGAATTTCTTGCCTTATTTTTTTGGATTTGGGAGGTTGGAGCGAAAGTTTAATTCTGATCATATTTCTATTCGAAATTCTGTATACATATTTTATGCGACTAGTCTTTCTGAAAAATAATAAAAAAATCTACTCAGTCCTTCAAAAGTGTATGAAAGTTCAAATAGGCCTAAGTTATTCGAGAACGACAGTAAAAATCAATACAACATTTACGAAGGAAAGAAGATCACGGACAGAAGTTATTTGAGTAAAAATATAAAATGCATAATAGGGAGCTTCATAAACTGAGCCTTCATCAAATATTTGGTTAGTCAAATAAAGGAGATTGGGATGAGTTGGCCATAGACAGAATTTTAATTGGAATAGACAACTTCAGAGACCAAGGCGTAGACAGGAGGATAATATTAAAATGGGACTTACTGAGTAGACTGAATTCATCTGGCCCATTATATTGTCAAATATCGGGATCCTGTAAACACAGTAATGAACCTTCGGGTTTAATAAAACTCAGGGAATTTCTTGTCTCCTCAAGGACCTTGTTCCATGCAGATGGTAAGTGTAGGAGATGAAATATGCGAACGGATTTAAAGCACGATAACTTTAATGTACCTTATTCTAACCCAATTCATATGCAGAACGCATCCAGGATTGCCAATGCAACGAAACGAAGAGTGCTATTATATTTCAGATACCGTGGACCAGAAGTACGAAGACGAATCTGAAGACGGTAGCCTACAGTCGGCCGATGGAGGGTACAAGGGCATTCATATAAGTTTTCCCCTTACCAGAGCAGATTTAGACGCACTGATTGACACTTTTAGGAAAAAGAGGGTAAGCCAAACCGATATATGTTATAATTATTTGTCATCATTATTAATATATAATAAACCCATCATAAACGAGCTTAATATATAAGTCGTGTGGTCTAATGACTTGAAGATCTAGAAAGCACTGAAGAATTTCCTTTATTTCCATATAGCAACCATGTCTTCATGCAAAATACGTAGCGGGGATCCTGAAGGAGGCGATTGTTCAACTTAAGAGGTTACCAAATCTTAACCAGGCCTCAACAGCCATATCAAAGCAAATCACGATCTGTGGTGATCTACACGGGAAGTTTGACGATCTGCTGGTTATATTTCACAAGGTGACAAATTTAATCTGTCGTAATAGTCTACTGCCCGTGCCAATATCCCGTATTTACTTCCTAGATTTATTACTGTGTAACGTACGTAGGCCTACATACACTTTACTTTTCACGCGACACATTTTTAAACGTAAAATGTGGCACTGCGTTTACAAAACAAGACATAAATAAACTGACCGTCTTCTGGAATGTTTCTGCGTGTAGTCAGAGCTATCGCCCTGATGAAGGAGGCAGCAAACATTTCTGAAATGTCAGTAAACTTGTATCAGATTACGCTGTGAACAGCCCAGAAGACAACCAACTTTATATTTACGCTATGAACAGCCCAACTTCATAGCCGCAGCCACAAGAACGTAAAATCTTACCGAATGAAGTGTTTCTTCCACGTTTCTCTTTCACGACATACATCCAGTGTTGTAAGTTAGACGCCTCGTATCTAGCATAGAAATTTCTAAGAAAGAGGCAATTACAATGCGCTGCTGTGTACATGATCTGTTCAAGAATGGTCTACCGTCCACGGAGAACCCATATGTGTTCAACGGTGACTTTGTGGACCGGGGAAAGAAAGGTCTAGAAGTGTTGCTGCTTCTACTGTCCTGCCTTCTGGTGTTTCCTGGCGGCGTGTTCCTCAACCGCGGAAATCACGAGGACCACATCATGAATGCCAGGTACACTTCAGGCACTCGACTGGCTCTCAAGTGCCGCTGGCTGTTTCGTGAGTACTATTGCTGAAGCCGATTAGATATAACTAATATTCATTAACGTTGGCTTCAGAACTAATCGATGTTATGCTGGGAAAAGGGATTGCGATAATAATAATAAATAATAATAATAATAACAACAACAAATCAATACATCTGTTTCGCGTAGAATGTTTATAATTTTCATTTTAAATCATGCTATGAAAAAGAAAATAATATAACTACTTTATATTAAATACTTTTACTGTTACCGAGAGGGACTTAGTTTTTTAGCAATTTATTTTCCTAAAACCACAATCCACCAGAATTCATCTGTTGTAGGCCTAAATAACAGACGAAATGAAAATACTCATTTCATTTTCAGGCCAAAGAAAACGAAATGAAACTTTTAATTAAATATCTTGGATTGCGACACGGCTTAAAAATACATAAAACGTTCTGCAGAACCTTTTCAGAAGTTTCGACGTGTATTACTTTTAAACTGCGTGTTTAGAACACTGAGAAATCAGGAACTATAACAGCACCAAGAAGGATCGAGGACCCATTTACTTCTCAGTTTTACAGACAGAGACAGGCAACCGAGCTGTACTTACTTCAAAGACTACGTATTTCAACTCATGCTGAATATTCACATTTTTGTTGAGTAATTCGCTGCTGTTGTTTTCTGAACAGTGATTCCTGTTTTCAGATACGGCTTTATCCGGGAAGTGAAGTCCAAGTACAAGGTGAGTTCACGTCTGTGTCAATTATTAGCATTTTAAAAGTGTCAAGCAGTGATAGGAGAGTTACTCTACTCCCCATTAAGTAACCCATTCATAAATGCAATTACTGACCTGTAGGACTTCAATTGTTTACCCTATATTAGGGACGGCGTCGTGTTTTCATTCTAGGGGCATTTTCCTATTTCCTATACGATCGTTGTGAACGATATGTATCGATGCCGTTGGAAATTAATTAATCGATTAAATAATTATAAGTAATTGAAAATATGTATTATAATTCGCGGTCTTATTAACATTACATTAACACAGTCTGACTTTGAGACATTTTAAAATAGAATTAATATCCATATTTTGATATACGAGCTACGCAATGAATGATTCCAAAAAATGAAATCACGTCACCAAGAAAGTAAATTACCGTCCAGGTTGTTGTAACATTGGGTCTCCATTTTTCTTTCTTCATTTTAGATATATCCACCCCACCCACCGTCCGTCCTGTCCACCTGGTAGTTGCTATGGCTCCCAAATATATCCCCTTAATTACAACACTTTTACCGATTGTAAAAACGTAATAACGTGCATGGTTTTATTCGTGTGAGTTTACTCTTCGATTAGATTAACTGCAACACAATATATTCCCGCAGGATTAATTTTAATAGCATATTATCTTACTATCAAGAAAAATTAATTTTTATGTCAATCGAAGCTGGTGCTCTTCACAGGTTCTCTTGTGAGGATAAATTCACGTCTCTGGTCGGAGGTGTGCTGCGCACCACCAGTTGGGTCACCGCTGATTTATTTGATGAAAGTTTCGATTCTGGGTTCGTAGAGAGGAGTTAGGGGTCAGCTGGGAATCCGAGTAGTTTGTACTATTTCTCCATTAGGAAGGATTGCTCGAATGCTACAATTCGTAGTTGTGGATTCCTCTGTGGTGAAATCAGGAGAACTTAATGTGGAATGTTGCTGAATCCGAAGGCTGGGTCTTTGCAGATTCATTAAAACAAGAAGGACACATGTCAGCTGAACAGCAACCAACATTCAACTGATCTTTCTAGAACTATTTTCTGCTTTTCCTCAGTATATAAACCTTCTTTTTCTCAAATGCCATTTTTGAACACTATTTAATTTACGTCTGAACTCAGTTCTCCCGTTTTCAATGTAAAAAATCTTAGCTATAGTCCACCTACTTCACTTCCTGATCAAACAGCATTATCCTTCGGTAAGATGCTCACGAAAACTTGGTCCACTGATTCTTAATTTATCAGCTTCAGAAGTTGTCTTGGCATCGTATGAAATGAGATCATTATGAATGAGGAGCAGGTAGGAATTTAAAAGGAGACGGACGTGACTTGTCTCGAGGTGCTTTCCGGAATTCGGTTGAAAAAGCAAAGGACACTCACAAAAACTCTCTGTAACCAAATGCGGAGATTCGAACTGGGTACCTCACAAGTACAAGTCTAGACTGTTACCGCTCCAGCAGTCTGTTAGCTGAAACGAAATTCGAGTCCCAACACATTAATTTACTGCCTTGTTGGCTCCCTGATTTGAAACTGCTTAGGATAAGAACTGCCTCGTCACTTGACTGTGAGCACGCTTAAGAAGCAAGCCGACCGTAACGTTCAGTAATTTACATACCTTGACACGAGTTGCCAGAAGGGTGCTTGAACTTTGTTTCCATGTTCGTTCCATGAACAACAAGAAATTCGTGGAAGAATTTACGTCGTCTGCTTTAATTCAAATGCTATAAAAGGCGAGGTTAGTGAAAACCATAAATCAATAATTGAACTTTAGTAGCCAATATGCTACTGTGCATAACGTCCAACGGAAGACCCATATATTGTAACAGCTACAATGTTTTTTTTCCTTAAACACGTAAAAATATAGATCCTCTTGTACATTTGTATGTAGGTATGTTTACGATTATATGGAATGAACATTTCCATATTACTTACAAGTTCGCCCAGCCTCCAAACATACAAAACGCAGAGTTATTAACTGTGTGAAGTAGGTGGTACATATAGTTACCACTGGACCTTAAAGGGTCAATCTCTTTGGTAAATTGAGAAGAAGGAAAGATGACTGGAAACTGTTTTCAGCACAATGCCGAACGTCTTCTTCGACTGATCGAACGGGTGTATCGATGGCTTCCCCTGGGCACAGTAGTCAACAACAAGGTTCTTGTGGTACACGGAGGCATTTCTGATGTCACTGATCTGGACTGGGTGCGAAATTTGGACAGACACAAGGTAAGATACGCGCACGCCTTGCGGGGTCTCAACAATAAACGGCTAAATTATTTTGGACATGTGTAGGCCAGCCTTACAACGAATTACGTATTTTACAATGGTAACCTCAAAAGTGAACATTACATAGACCTATTTCTAACAATAAAATATTGTTCACATTTTCGATGTTGTGAAAGACATATCACATCTCAGGTAGACCAACCACATGTGTTCGGAATCATTTGTTGAAAAACGTACTTCAACCGTTTTAACTTTGTTAATTAAAATAAATTTTAGCGTTTCGATGGAAATTGAAAAGTTACCATGGAAACCGTAAACGTAAATAACCGTGCTTTCAGGAATTTAAAACTTTGTACATAAAGGATTAAGGATACGGTCTTTAAAAAAAATCATTAGAATGTGTATTTATGTTCAAGTCAAAATTTTGATCGGTTTTTCTGCAATATGTAGGCAAAAGAGACATGGCCTAGTCTTGGGGGAACTGTACAGAACAAATTATTTAACGACTATTAAAATCTCTAAACAAAACAAAAACAATATTAATATTCAATGAATACCTACAGAAGACCATATCATAACCGTGATCTAGCAGTCAACAGTTAGGTCATTTATTAAGTCGTACAAGATCTTTTTAAAGATCGTCCTCAGCTATTTAATCCATAACGTTTGTAATTTTAATAGTATGGGAAGTCTCTTTGGATTCATCCAAAATGTCGAATACACTTGTTTTTGTAATTGAAAGAGTTGTTCGATATGTTTAGGTTATGCCTTTAGTTCGTTTATTTTCAACCCATCCAAGTGTATTTTGCTATTGTCATTAATTTCATTTTGCGGCTATAATTCTGGTGTTATCTTCTTGTTTCATTGTTCACTTTTCAGTCTCATATAAAAGTGTCGGTAATGCTGGGGCATTATCTGTTTTCACTCTACTGTGCTTCTGAATTTTTATAGCTTAAAAATTATGATGATAATTCTGTAACTTTTTAAAATTCAGACACTTCTAAACGCGTTATTTGGAATTCTGGATACCCTGATAGCCTTATTATTTAGCTATTCCAGATACAAATATATCATTAAAATACTCATCTCGGTACAATAGTTATTTTACCCTGTGTTTCTTTAAATATTAACCACATAAATGTTTTTAAATTAAAACAGTAAAACTTATCTCATCCTTTGTTATTTTTTTTTTGCGGAAAGCCACTTAGAAAATATAAAGTTAAATTTGATTTTCATATAAAGTATATATTATTACTATATTCAACCTGTATGTACTATATTAAATCCCTCAGAGAACTTCAGAGTAGACTTCCAATACCAGACTGAATCGATATCCGATTATTAGTTTCAGAGATAAAATATGCTTCCCCATTACGCCTTTACGTTATTTAGTCAGTACAAAAAGTTCCTAAATGTACTAAGAAGAATTCCAAACCTTCTAAAAGACTTGTAACGCGCGAAATATATTTGAGAAATAGTAACTGTGAAAGTTTTTTATACAGGCAGCTGTAACTTTAAGCCAATCATAAAACCAGCATGACTCACATTCGATGATGTTTCTTTGCGGTCAAAAGAAACGAAGTTATGTTAAAATGCAACGGGCTGTAACATAACCCTCACCCCTAGAATCTATATTCGTAACATTAACATTGATACTATCGTACTATCTGCTCCTCAGTCTTCCAAGTGGTGGCCTTCCTATAGAAGTACCCACTGAAATCTGTAAACATCTTCTGTCTCTGTCATCCGAGCTACATGCCCAGTCCACTGTAGTCTTCTTTACTTCACTATCCTAGACATTATTAGGCGATCTGCATAAATCGCAAACATCCTCGTTAACCAATACTTAATATTCCCAATTAAAACATTCTTCATAACTTCACATAATACCTTGTTTAAAAATTGTGTAATTTACGTTCTGTCAGTGATGTAACCTAACCTAATTTCCAAACCTTACAAAATAAATGCGCAATTATTCATTTTCTTTGCAAAATCCTGCCTTTCAATTAAGTAATAACAAGATTTTCGAATTTTTGTTCACTTAACTTCATTATGAAATTTGGTTCTGTTGGTTGTAACCGTTCCCAATATTACACAGTCATTTTATCCGAACTACAATTTGTAATATGAAGTTTGGAGGAAATTAATTTGATCACTGGACTTGGGATTAAGTTCCCAGATGAATAACCGCGGTTTGCGGGTCAGGGTAGAGTTCCACGTTCATGTTGTAGCATAAGAAGTTACTTCAGTTCTGTGCTGTTTGTGGCTGTAGCAGTGAGCATTTGTCACTAGAATTAATGGACATGTGTCTGTTATTAATGATCGGTTCAGAGTTCGAGAAGCTTTTGTGGTGTTCTCGGTATAACAGAATACGAAGAGAAACATCTGTGTAAGCTCTGTTCATAACACTTCATACTACTTGACGAAATCGACATTTTCTTACAGTCATGTTATTATTATTATTTAGTGTTCTGTCTGACGACAGGTCCATATGAACAGGATCTTTCCATCCTTTTCTCGGACTGGGACCTGTTCATATACGTTCTTGGCAGATGATCCAGAAGTGGTTTGCCATTGCCTTCTTCTGTGTGTGAATGGAGTAATTGTTGGGATGCCACGGAGAAACCGGGGAAGAAGCCCCCGGAGGAAAACTCCGTGTTGCCTAGACCACGGACTTGCCCAACACAAGTTATAAATTCGGCCACCGCCGGGAATCGAACCCGAGCCCCCAGGATTACAAGCCCAGCGTTCTAACCGCTAGACCACCGTGGCGGTGTGTGTGCATGGAGTAATTGTTGGGATGCCACGGAGAAACCGGGGAAGCCCCCGGAGGAAAACTCCGTGTTGCCTAGACCACGGCCTTGCCCAACACAAGTTATAAATTCGGGCACCGCCGGGAATCGAACCCGAGACCCCAGGATTACAAGGCCAGCGTTCTAACCGCTAGACCACTGTGTAGTAATCGCAAATAAACCCGATGAGGGACTGCCATTTGACCGAGATTCGAATCATGCACCTCCCACATTTAAGTCTATATTGATACCGCTACTCAGTGACGTGAAAATGATTTATAAACTGTAAATCGGGTTGTATTCGGAAGATGGCAGTTATCTGAATCAACTAGTAGACCGGAATAAATTAGTGATTCGCATTTGTACCTCAAGCAAATGCTGAAATACCATCTTAAAATATGCCGCTATGGCATTTTTGAAAATCTATACTCAGTATAGCCCGTCACAGTCGCGTGATCGGTAGGTATGACGAACAGATGGACTGAGCCGGTTGTATTCTGTAGGAGCTCCGTATCATGGAACGCTCAGATGCAGCGGGTATATTGGAATTCACCGCCAATCCAATAATCTGATATCACATCGGCTGTTCACTGTCCTGTCTCTATTACCATCATCAGACGTGACGTCTCTTGTTTCAGTACGTGTCTCTTTTGCGACCACCGATCACCGAGAGTTCTGCCCCGGGGGCTGAGCTGATCGACAAGCTAGAGTGGAAACAGGTGAGCTTACTCAGAATTCAGTTTAGTTTATTCTGTAAAGGAGATGGCCGCGTACCACTACATGCCTCCATCATAATTTCCCATCGTCTGTCTGACGATAGAGGCAGTAAACACGTCCAAAACGTCGATAAACGTCTTCCAGACTATACGGCGCAATATCCCGAAAGACAATAATTTTCATAGTTTTCGCCGTGAGAACCTCAATTACCACGTAGAACTTACTGACTAGCTGAGTAACTATAAAACTTTATATTGTGATCCCGCAATATGGAGTTGGTTTACTCTTAAGATAGTGTAATTGCGTCATATTGTGAATATTATATCAATTATTTATTTTAATTCGTCTGATCACAAATATAATTTTTTATTTAAAATTTCTTATAATTAAGATAATAAAATATCATTCATGTTCCATATCGATTGATCGATTTACATATAATTTACGACATTTTATCACGTGCTAAAGTTGTATAACGTTAAATGAAATGTGGAAGTTTGATGATTGATATGCAAATAGACGGAAGAGTATTCCACTGTAGTGCTAATTGTTGACTTCCAATACATAAAAACCGTCCAAATATAACAATATTGGAAAAATGTATTCCAAGTTGGTCCACAAATATTTTCCAGAATCTTTCATTGCTATTTTCGATGCGTCATTGAGTTTGCTTTTAAATTTATTGCAAAGATGAAAACATTACAGACACAGGTCTAATCCTACAGGACAAGAGAGACGTGGGAAGTCCCAAAAGTAGATGGCAAGATAAGAATCTAAGTTTCGTAACATCGAAAAGGCCTCGGAATACTCAATCCTCGATTTGGTAGAGTAATAAAGAGTTGATGATTATATTACACCTCACAGTAAGAAGTAGATTTTTCTTATAACTTATTTCCCTACGTATTCATCTCGTCGAAAAATGTTTCAATTAATTATGAACGCATTAATGAGAGCTGTCATGAGAAAATTTGTGTAAGCTACGTCAGTTTATTACAAAATTCACAAAATTCGAATGGACTAAATTTCTCCCCAAAACTTTGGGTCAGACTTCCAATACCAAATTTTATAAAAAATCATTTAAATAGTTTAAGACCCCTTTTCTCTTTCTTGATCTTACTTTATTAACAGATGATGCATTGTACCTCAGGTCTTAAATTTTTTCCATCTGTTAGCCATTTTTTACCTTTCTTCGAAACCTCAATATAAAGAAACACCCAAATAAGTTCGAAGTTCTACATACTTTTTATTTTTAACGCAGTATAACATACATATAAGGGGAAACTGTCTGTGGAGTTAATTTTGAATTTATCTTTCAATCTAGAAATTGCATTATGTTGTTATGGTTCGCGGCACACAAATACGCTGAACATGTGGGGGTGGATGCTGAGTTGTCAGCGGTATCCACTTCTCTCTCTGGCGCTCCTCAAAAATTCGATATGAAGTTGCAGTTTTGTTGAAGTGTTCATACTGTAACCAATCAAACAACCAGCCCCACCTACGTATGAATTTTCTTCAGTATTATCAGTAAAAGTCACAACGAAGCACCACACTGCACTCTGACGGACGAAGATGAATTCACACACCTGTCACAAAAATCTTAACGAAAATCTTTGTATTCGAACTAGTAACTTGTCCGTCAAGAATGACGAGAAACATCTAAAATATGATAGTAATAAAAAATAGTCGTTAATGTTACCTCATAAGGCCCAAAACCTTTAACAGCATCACCGTGGAAAGTGTTATGACAACACACACATTTATAAATATAAATATTATTCCATAAAGCCTAAATTACTTAACGACATTACTATGACAACTATTGTGACAGCAAACCCATTCATAAATATTGTCCAACAAGACCCGAACTCCCTTAACAGTTAATGATCATCAACCTTCGATTCTATACTTTTACACTAGAAAGCAGACTTGCTTCAATTTAGGGCCGAAATCGAAAGCAGCTGTTGAACTTCTATAGAGGTCTCTAGTTACGTGACACCTTACATTACCTCACATCTCGAAATTTTGATTCACGAGTAAATTATTGATTATTGACCTATTTACTTTATGTTATAATAATTATGACTTATAAGCAGGAAATGATGTGTAACGAAGCTTTCATGGAACAGCTGATGGTACTATCCCAACATTCGACTGCACGATCTGAATAAATTAATTATAAACCCCATTCAGAAAGGTTGGAATTCGGGCTGAGCACTGAATGTGAGGCAGATATGAAATACACAGAAAGTCGCTGTCGAAGAGTCGTTCATTCGAGGAGTCCCGGGTTCGAAGACTGGCATTCTTAACTGATGCATTATATGTTTTTTCCAAGTCCATATAGGCTGGGTTAGGGACACCATATTCGACGATGTATGACCTGACCTACTCTGTCTAGGAAACTGGAAGCAGGTGTCGGTACCACAGAGGTTCCCCTTTAATGCAGAAGAGTCCGCTGTGATGCTGCAGGCATACACGTGGCCACTCGACGTAACACAGCGATCGAGGCGAAATTTCAATGGAGTACCGAAGGTGAATTATGAACTCTGGATGACATTTATACTTCTATCGATTCTTCAGAGCACAGACTGAGGTCGTAGGAAAACAGTATACAGGGAGGAATGAATTGACACAGTAATGGAGAAACTTACGTAACGAGGAGCTTCACAATTGCAATTAGACTAGGATGGAAGAGACAAGGAATACGTTCAATATCTTGATGGAAATCACGTTGGAAAATATTAATTTAGAAGACGGGGAAGAAGATGTGAGAATAAGATTGAGATTATTTATAGAGAGGTGGGCTGAAAGAGTTGGAGGTGGACGAAGCTGGCTCATGATTGGATCCAATGGCGGGATTCAATATTATTGCAGAAAATAAGAAAGGCGTGCATAATTTTATGACAGCAGACTATTGGGACCAATGATGGGAAAATCGCATGAAACTATGTCGGTCCCAAGACGAGCAGTGCGCGACATTTTGTGGGTAAAGTAGTGTATATTTTTCTTCGATTAATTTTGATTTTCTACTTTCGATCATCATTGTACCAATGCCTCATCCTCATCTATCACCATCATCATCAAAGGCTTGTACAGTTTGCCCACCTGAGGCTGGAATAACTTATAAGAGGACCATCTTAATCCTATCTATGATTTTGAGCCTATATAAACTCACAATTTTGTTACAATCGTTGGCTCACTGTCAACCAGGCATTCAAAGCCTTCTCCGTGTTTAGGCCTAAATCTATCCTATGAACGTACAGCCTCCGAAGATGGTTACTGAAAAATTATTAACACTTCTCACTCTTATATTAACAAGCACTTCTTTTCTTAAGGTGCTCTCTCCGAACGGAGGTTGACTATCATTAAGGCAACACTCACTGCATCGACGTAAAACGCTTTGAATTCCGTGCTAGATCTTTTTATGGCCGAAATTCATCTGTTTCTGTAGAGAATTACAGCTTCAAACCCCTTCAAATGGGGAGGGATTAAAATAATTGAAAATTTTACGAACACAAGGTATCGAAGAAGGGTTACTTCGGAAATTCAATATGTTTCAGGTTTTCGACATTTTGTGGAGTGACCCTCAGCCAGGTGACGGCTGTTTTCCGAACTCATTACGAGGAGCTGGAACTTACTTTGGGCCCGACGTGACAGAGAAGTTCCTGCAGAAGTATAAGCTGCTGTACCTCATCAGATCCCACGAGTGTAAGCCGGGGGGTTACGAGCTAACACACAGCAGCAAGGTACGGCACTAATTGCTCGGAACTGTAGCGCTAACTTTGTTAAGTACCGGCGCAGTGCAGGGCCCGGCCCAACAGAAAACACACTGCAGCAAGTATCGTACGTACAAGCTCTTAAAATATTTATGACTTAGTTATTACTTCATTGCTTGTTTACTTATTTTTTATTTCTATTTTCTATTTTTTTCAATCTTTAATTTAGAACGCTGGCCTTGTAATCCTGGGGTCTCGGGTTCGATTCCCGGCGGTGCCCGAATTTATAACTTGTGTTGGGCAAGGCCGTGGTCTAGGCAACACGGAGTTTTCCTCCGTGGCATCCCAACAATTACTCCATTCACACACAGAAGAAGGCAATGGCAAACCACTTCTGGATCATCTGCCAAGAACGTATATGAACACGTCCCAGTCCGAGAAAAGGATGGAAGGATCCTGTTCATATGGACCTGTCGTCAGACAGAACACTAAATAAATAAATAAGTGGTCAACATTCTTGCTTCGCATTGGTTAATTTCCAGACCTGAGTCTTTCGACCCAGAGAGATTTAGGTTTATCGTGGATTTACTTAGCCCCCAGCAAAGGTCATCAACCCTTCATACCGCACAACACGGAACTGTCGTCTCATATTAAGCAGCTCGGAAGTCCAAATTATCAAGTGTTCGTGCAGACATATACCATGACATTTATTGTTATTAGTTATTCCTTTAGGGATTAGCGTTAATGCACTTGGTCCTCGAAGAGGGCTGCGTGTGTGTGAGAGTGTGTGTGGAACGGTAGGGCGTGTGTGCTACACTTGGGTGGAGTAACTGGCCGGAGTAATTAGACACAAGTAGTTTTATGGAGCAATGTTATTTATGCTATGCCCTTAGTATATGTGCCCATTAATAGGGACATTCTGTGCTAAGCAGGACTCAGTCGTCACACAGCGGACCCGGAACCCGATGATGATGCACACATATAATTCCATTGCTTGAATTGAAACCTTGCATAGCTCATCGACTCTTATGTTACTTTCTTGAAAAGACAAGATTCTTGCTGGCAAAATAATAGTAATAGCGACATCAGAATGCATAGTTAGAAATTATTTTACTTCGTTTTTATATTTAAAAAATCGATAAAAATTTATAATAACAGATGCGAATCTTAATAAAGTCTATGTTTTACATTATTCTAATTTTATGTAACATGAAGAGTTTCTGAGTAAACTGCTAACTAACTACCTAGATGGCTTACCGAACCCGAAGGTTCATCACCGAATTAACCAAAGCCCTCCACCGGACCCTGTCCTGGGCCAACAAAATCCAGTTTCCTTCAACTCCTATTTCCCATAGATCCCGCCTGAGATTGTCCTCCCATCTACGTCTAGGTCTCCCCAGAGGTCTCTTCCCATGAGGCTTCCCAAATAGTGGACCCAACCAACTAGATGGCTTACCGAACCCAAAGGTTCATCACCGAATTAACCAAAGCCTTCCACCGGACCCTGTCCTGGGCCAACAAAATCCAGTTTCCTTCAACTCCTATCTCCCATACTGCTAATGGCCCTCAAAGCACCCAATATTTATGTAGGATAAAGAAAACAAGAATTTATTAAAAATCCACTTAGAAGCCGTTCCGCACTTGTAACATTAGGCCTGTGCTAACACGTGGGTCCCGGATTGATTGAAAGCGTGAAAATATTTCAGCTTCAATGTTACAATCTTTGCGCTTTAGCTACTGTTAAGTTAATGGTCTCTTACCCTCATGAATCGAGATGGGAAATGTCTCAGAAAGTGAAGGCAGCGTCGAGAAAGTGTCAACAGACTTCGGTCCTCCTTTTTCTTGAATATGATTACCACTCAATTCCTTTCAAATTACCTTCGCTAGGAAACATCACCTACCTGTAGCGTTAAATGTCACTGCATTTATAAGAACTTCATTCATTCTACGTATCATACGCGTTGGTGTGGAGGTAACGTCATAGACAGTGTGTTCGAATTTCTGCCGAGTTACGGATTATCTTGAATAATGTTTCCTATAGTTTACTTCAACTTTTTTCAAGCGAAAAATAGGGCAGTGTATTCGAAACTTTCAAAATTATTATATATTTACCATTCGCGACTATGTTCCAGTTTCATTCGACACTGTATAAACTTTGTAGGTGAGCTAGAGACGTCAAAAATCCTGACACACGATTACTCATAGCAGACGGGATTTCTGAGGGATGAGAAGTACAAGTGACTGATCAGGACAGACTCCATACCAGGACCACAACATATACAATCTTCAGTTAATTTAGACTCCACATATAATAATTTATTTCTTTATATGTTCTAATGTTATGTAAATTAATGTTTTCGCAGGCTATGAAATAATGAACGAAAAATTCTAAGAAGCAAACTCCCTTCAATGAGTCAAATACGTCACAAAACGAATTCTGAGAAAATTTAATGAAGCTTGTCTTCCAGTAAATGAACATTCTTAATAAATTTAAGCGAACTTACAAAATTAAAATAATGACGCTGATTAGCTATCTACTTATATACTGTACTTAAAATACACCACACCCACAGCCTTTTATATTGGTAAATTGACAAGAAATACGCATATTAAATTTTCATATGCCATATACAAGAATCTTGATTATCACGTTCCATTAAAGGGAACAACACACATTAGTGTTCATACCAGTGTCAGGGGTGTAGATTCGATTATTAAAATATTTAAAGGTTAGGTTAGGTTAGGTTGGGTTGGATTAGGTTACGTTAGATTAAGTTAGATTGGGTTGCGTTAGGTTAGGTAAGGTTATGGTGTGTTACGTTAGGTTAGGTTAGGTTAGATCGTATACTCGGCGACACATCCACTTCTTGCCCACGGCGCTACAACGTTTCGTCCCTCTTATCGGCGTCAACTATCTAGTATCGTGCCCACCGTAATACAACGGGTTTGACGCCATTTTTTAGATCATGTGATGGCGTCACGACGTTCGTTATTATCTGAAACATATGATGTGAATTAGGCTCTATTTGAAAGCGCCGCGACGATGGGCGTCGATTTCTAAAATTCGGTTTCAATGTTATCCCAACGGTTTGAGAAGCACACGTGTGATACTGTGCCGGCGTCGCGGCTGATAGCGTCGCGACGCTCGGCGACGGTTTTCTACTTCGATATCACTTTAATCTAGACTTCTGAGATGTAAATCTGGCGTATTTTTGAGCCATCGCGATGGTAGGCGTCGCGACGCCGGGCGTCGATTTCTTAAGGTCGCTCCCAATATTGTCCAATGTGTTTAAGTCGCTCTCCACAAGTTCTGAGATGGCTTCGAGGAGATTGCGTCGCGACGCTCGGCGTCGGTTATAAACTTTCGTATGGTGCCTTCTGTGGACTTATCTCCAGTACGTTTGGCGTATTTCGAAGGCGACGCCATGTTAAGCGTCGCAACGCAAGCGTCTATTCACTATCATTGTGCATAGACTTGTTGGATGCAAGCCAAGCATTGCGGTATACCTCCAGTTCAATCAGGAGACTTTTCCGCAGTTAATTTGGCGTCTCTTGAGGGCATCGTGATGTTCGGCGTCACGACGCTTGCCCAAGAGAAGACAGCAGAGGAGAGAAAGAAAGTAAAAGGGGGATTTTTGTGATGTAGGTTAGGTTAGGTTAGGTTAGGTTCGGTTAGGTTAGTATAGGTTAGGATCGGTTAGGTTAGGTTAGGATCGGTTAGGTTAGGTTAGGATCGGTTAGGTTAGGTTAGGATCGGTTAGGTTAGGTTAGGATCGGTTAGGTTAGGTTAGGATCGGTTAGGTTAGGTTAGGATCGGTTAGGTTAGGTTAGGATCGGTTAGGTTAGGTTAGGATCGGTTAGGTTAGGTTAGGATCGGTTAGGTTAGGTTAGGATCGGTTAGGTTAGGTTAGGTTAGGTTAGGTTAGGTTTGGTTTGACTATTTTAGGTTAGGTTAGGTTTTTGCGCCGTCTTTGGTAAAATTTCTTCCTTCGAAAGCGTCGCTATCTTTGGCGTCGTTTTTCTAGTATTATTTCCAACGTCATATCATAGTTATATTCCTCTTTAGGCGTCTTTTGATGGCGTCACTAGGCGTCGCGACGCTCGGCGTCGGTTATGTACTTGAGGATTATATATCTGGGAACTATTTGCTGTCAATTTTTAGTTATTTGAAGGCGTCGTAAGAATAAGCGTCGCGACGCCGGGCGTCGATTTTCTAAAGTCGCGCCAGATATTATTATAATTGTCTTAGAATCGTTCCTGCGTTCTTGCAGTGGCGTCGAAATGGTAGGCGTCGCGACGCTCGGCGTCGTTATTCTGGTATGTCTTCAGTTCAATCAGGAGACTTTTCCGATGTTAATTTGGCGTCTGTTGAGGGCATCGTGATGTTCGGCGTCACGACGCTTGCCCAAGAGAAGACAGCAGAGGAGAGAGAAAGAAAGTGAAAAAGGGATTTTTGTGATGTAGATTAGGTTAGGTTAGGTTAGGTTCGGTTCGGTAGGTTAGTATAGGTTAGGATCGGTTAGGTTAGGTTAGGTTAGGTTCGGTTCGGTAGGTTAGTATAGGTTAGGATCGGTTAGGTTAGGTTAGGTTAGGTTCGGTTCGGTAGGTTAGTATAGGTTAGGATCGGTTAGGTTAGGTTAGGTTAGGTTCGGTTCGGTAGGTTAGTATAGGTTAGGATCGGTTAGGTTAGGTTAGGTTAGGTTCGGTTCGGTAGGTTAGTATAGGTTAGGATCGGTTAGGTTAGGTTAGGTTAGGTTCGGTTCGGTAGGTTAGTATAGGTTAGGATCGGTTAGGTTAGGTTAGGTTAGGTTCGGTTCGGTAGGTTAGTATAGGTTAGGATCGGTTAGGTTAGGTTAGGTTAGGTTCGGTTCGGTAGGTTAGTATAGGTTAGGATCGGTTAGGTTAGGTTAGGTTAGGTTCGGTTCGGTAGGTTAGTATAGGTTAGGATCGGTTAGGTTAGGTTAGGTTAGGTTCGGTTCGGTAGGTTAGTATAGGTTAGGATCGGTTAGGTTAGGTTAGGTTAGGTTCGGTTCGGTAGGTTAGTATAGGTTAGGATCGGTTAGGTTAGGTTAGGTTAGGTTCGGTTCGGTAGGTTAGTATAGGTTAGGATCGGTTAGGTTAGGTTAGGTTAGGTTCGGTTCGGTAGGTTAGTATAGGTTAGGATCGGTTAGGTTAGGTTAGGTTAGGTTCGGTTCGGTAGGTTAGTATAGGTTAGGATCGGTTAGGTTAGGTTAGGTTAGGTTCGGTTCGGTAGGTTAGTATAGGTTAGGATCGGTTAGGTTAGGTTAGGTTAGGTTCGGTTCGGTAGGTTAGTATAGGTTAGGATCGGTTAGGTTAGGTTAGGTTAGGTTCGGTTCGGTAGGTTAGTATAGGTTAGGATCGGTTAGGTTAGGTTAGGTTAGGTTAGGTTGGGGCGCCGTCTTTGGTAAAATTTCGTCCTTCGAAAGCGTCGCTACATTTGGCGTTGTTTTTCTAGTATTATTTCCAAC
The DNA here is from genome assembly GCF_000696155.1 of Zootermopsis nevadensis. Next base: position 362,737 of record NW_019059934.1, read on the forward strand.
GTCATATCATAGTTATATTCCTCTTTAGGCGTCTTTTGATGGCGTCACTAGGCGTCGCGACGCTCGGCGTCGGTTTTGTACTTGAGGATTAGATATCATCTGGGAACTTTTTGCTGTTAATTTTAAGTTATTTGCAGGCGTCGTAAGAATAAGCGTCGCGACGCCGGGCGTCGATTTTCTAAAATCGCTCCAGATATTATTATAATTATCCAAAAATCGTTCATGCGTTCTTGCGGTGGCGTCGAAATAGTAGGCGTCGCGACACTCGGCGTCGGTATTCTGGTATGTCTCCAGTTCAATCAGGAGCTATACCTGCACTCGCCCCAAACGACCTATATGGCGTGTAGAGGGACAGCTTAGCTTACCTTACGTGAATTCGCTTTTGCCACCATTACCAATGCCACCTTAGTTAGAACGTGTCACCATGGTAACCATTGTTATTTAAACCGCTATCACGGTGTCTGTCCATAAACGTTACATGCTTGAAACGTTGTCTTCATATTAACCAATGTTGCCATGATAACTGGTATAATTAAGCCGCTTTTTCGATGGTAACTAATGTTATGCATTTAGCTGCAGTAAACACCCACATACTTTCTAATTACTCTGTACTAGAACAATCTAATGCCCTGTTATTTTGAGGATACCACTCAGATCTGTTCCCTCACCAGAGGGTATATGATCAGCGCAATTAATTTAGCGTGGTGATATTAGCTAGCACCAGCTACTGATACGGCTTATACTAAAATCACTACTAATCAAAACTGTACAAAACTGAATAATACAGGTTGTTTCCAGTCCGGAGCACAACAAAAATCATGACTGACACTGCAATAACATTGAAGTTCCGCCACGCTACTCTGTCACTGACATAGTTATTCTTCCGTCATCAGGTCTCACAGCCTTGCTGAATTTCACTCGCCTCTCGCGTAGGTCAGATGCCACCATAAAAAGGACATTATGTACCTTTTAGACTGTTCTGTTAAATTAGTCGGTTAATCGATGCGGCCTTAGAGCATCCCCATCTCGTCGAACGTAATTAACTCATTCGTTTTGTGTCTTAGGTAATTACTATATTCTCCGCTTCCAACTATTATGAAGTGGGCTCCAACAAAGGAGCTTACGTTAAATTGGTGGGACCACAGCTGGCGCCCCACTTCGTACAGTTCACAGCAGCCACTCCACAAACTAAGAAGCTGACGTTCAGACAACGAGTAGGCTTAGTCGAAAGCTCTGCAATTCGAGAGTTGAGCTGTCAGATACTGGCCAGACGAGAGCAACTACTTGAAGAGTTTCTGAAGCATGATCCCGAGAAAACAGGTAAGAAATAGCTCACTTCGTTCACAGAAAGGGTTCTGATCAAATAAGAGTAGCGCTCGTAATCACTTCCAATCTGGAGCCAAAGACGCGAGACGCTATCAGTTGAGATGAAGGAGTTTGCTGACGAGATGACAGCAAGTACTTATCTTCCTCGGTCACGTTCTGAATCAGTCAGGCGAGATCATCGTATTGAGATATCAGGTAAGGTTTTACTCGATTAAGCAAGCTCTGTAGAGTAATCGATATCTATGATGTACAGCTAAAGCATTCCATGCGCAAAACCAATTTTAAGTTTTAAATATTATGATATAAAACATACGAAACACCTGGCTGGATTTTAGAATGCCATTACTCTCTCAAGTCCCCATTATTTTGATTTTGAAGGTGGATAAGAGTATTTTGTCGCATAGGCCACGTTTTCCTGTTCACGTTATCATCAGATTCAGAGATAAAACTAGTTTTCTCCTTTGAAATATCAAGTACCTAGTTCAGTTGTTCAGGATATCTCTTGAAATGTCAATATTATTAAGACAGTAAAAAAATCTCTGATTTTACTGGAACTGAAATTTTATCATAATCTTCAGAGAAATCCGTCATTATACTCTATCCTGAGCCATATGAATCCAGTTCATACTTCATGCTACAAACATATGTATTCGGCAATTATGGAAGCTGGCGCACGAACGTGGCGAAAAAAGCGAGAGTTTTACGAGGCCGTAGCACTTGACAGTGAAATGGACCATTCCGGTACATGGACGGCTTCTGATGCCTCCCGTAATTTAATTTTCAGCAGCAACGAGAAAGACATCGCACAATAAAGAAACTGATGCAATTTGTTAAGGTTTCGGAGTATAAAAACTGGAAATAAATATTATGTTATAATTGAGTTAAGCAGTACCAAACCCATTTTGGTTAGTTTTCTATCGTTAAACACAAAACACGTCTTGCGGCACAGACCAAGACTATTATTCGGGAGGCAATCGGTTTCAAAGGTACTTGATCACTCCATCATCGCCCTGAGGATGGAGGTATAAAGTACCTCTGAAACGTTGGTAGACTTCTAAAATACT
>NW_019059934.1:365144-403049 GCF_000696155.1 Zootermopsis nevadensis
CGACGTTACAACCCAGAAGACAGCATCTTGAAGAGTTTTGCAGAGTTCTAGACATTATAAATTTGGTACGCCAAGGAAATTTAAAGGGAAATTTGCAACTGAACTCACATTTTCCATTCAGCTCATTGGGGTGAAAAGCGTTTTGTTTTAAAGATTATAATCGTGGGTTCGTATTTGTACTGTGCGCAGGACTGATTAGCCTATCAGAGTGGTGCGCAGCCATGGAGGATCAGACCAGACTGGGGATTCCCTGGCGAATGCTACGTGAGAAACTGGTGACTCTGGACCCGTCTACTGGAAAAGTCGAGTACCACAGCACCTTCCAAGAGCACACGAATGGCAGAAGATCGGTATGGCATCACAATTTTAAAATATTTATCTGATTTTTGCCAAATCTATTTAGTTTAAAAATGTATATATTCTGTACATATGGCATGGGAAGGTGAAAAATATACGAATTACAAGACAACAGTGGATGGAAAGTTTGTGTGTTAAAATCTTCTTCTCTAACAAAAAACTTTCAAAGCAAATGCCAACTATTTTTTAAAAATTCTTTCTATATTGTGGGGCTAGTAAATATTAATTATGAATTAGTAATTATGTACCTACAACTCAATGATCCAAAACTGTAATAATTTCCAGTAGTACAAATTAAGACTACGTTAAATTTGACATACGGTACTCCATGCTCCGAAATTCGTAAAGTCGCCTAGATTATAATTGTTAACATCTATAATTACTCTTCTGACTGCTGATGCAACATATTAATAATAAAGAACCGAATAAAGAACCTAAGAACCAACACGACATTTTGTGGGTATGTTTTAGACTCGCCTACTTTTATATCAAATTCTACATTACACGAAAACAATATATAAATTTTGTGTGGTTATCATGTAGCCATCTTTACAATGTCTGACAAACAATACGTACAGTCAACAATCGTTACAGTGCCATCTTCATGCGTTTCACTGAATTACTATTCTTTTTTACAGTCTGGTACGACTGTGGTTGAAACCTTGTACAGGAACAAATCCAGTCTCGAGGCCATATTCCGAATCATTGACAAAGATAATTCAGGTATGTTACGAGTGTTTTAATAATATCAATATTTCGCTTCAGATACTTCTTTAGAAGGACAATGATTTTCGTTCGTCACTCAAAATATAAGTTGCTATACTTTCGAAACAATCTTTTTCATTTCAGGTTTATTTGTTATTTATTTATGGTTATTTAACAACAAACTATCAGTACACCTCTTTATGTGTATAGAAACCAAGGCAAGAATTATATTATTAATTAACTGCTATTATCATTATTGCACCGCCACGGTGGTCTAGCGGTTGGAACGCTGGCCTTGTAATCCTGGGGTCTCGGGTTCGATTCCCGGCGGTACCCGAATTTATAACTTGTGTTGGGCAAGGCCGTGGTCTAAGCAACACGGAGTTTTCCTCCGGGGGCTTCCCCGGTTTCTCCGTGGCATCCCAACAATTACTCCATTCACACACAGAAGAAGGCAATGGCAAACCACTTCTGGATCATCTGCCAAGAACGGATATGAACAGGTCCCAGTCCGAGAAAAGGAGGAAAGGATCATTATTACTCTTATTACTGTTACAACTGGGTCTAAAATTAAATTTTAATTCGGATCTATAAATGACGATGAACTTCACAATTCGTAATGTTAATGAAGTAATGTAAGTGCGACATTTATACTGGAAGGATGAAATGGGTTGGGCTTGCGGCCCTCACGAAACAAACGAGAAATACGCAGACAATCCGTGACGATAAACCTGGCTGTAAAGGAGAAGCAGGTTTAGTGGGGAGGATAATATTACAAATATCCTAAAGCAGTTGTGTGTGGGTTAAACTATTTCAGGGTGGGTCGATTTGCACGGTTTTGTACACAAGATAATGAACCTCAGGGTTTCATAAAAGCAGAGAATGTTTCAAAAAATAACAGTTTCAATGAAGAGTTGAGTCACTGAGGTAGGTGGAGATCTACAACAACGCTAATATCTACCTCTGTCCGTATTTTATTCGTCAGTGCAGTGTCGGAATAGTACATTACAAATTGTGAGGACTAAATGTGATAATCCAGGCGGAAATGATAAAATCTTTCGTAAACTTTAATAACTCTGACTTCGAGCCAGACAGCGACTTTTTAATTATAGCGTACGCACTAATGTAGCATGCAGTTTGTTTATAGACGGTCTAAAACAGAAATGTTCTCGTTGGGCCAACCGCAGATGACTTCACATCGTCACTAACGAGATGCTGCTTCAGGCTTAGTGTCACAGATGACTAACCCTTGTCGACGTTGCGACGATAGGGCCTGTTAATCCTAAAGTTTGATTTCTCACAACTTTAGCTTGTACCTTTAGCCTAAAGCAAGACACTGTGTAAACTTTGTATACACGTTCATTTTGTATTTAACGGTAACTATCTCAGAAACAACGAAACAAAATAGTTATATTGGACAACAAGTGATAGATTTGTTTTGGGGTTCTTATTATCTGAAAAGAAGTTTCGTATTGGAGGAAACTTGCAGAAAACTTCAACTGACGACCGAAAAGGGGGGGATCAGAAAACACAATTTAAATTCGTTTGAGGCCATGTAGTGTCGAGAAATATCCCCTTTATGAAACAAGCGAGTAAGGAAGAAGGAAAAGAATAAAAATGGTGTCGCTGTCACTTGAACTTCAAATTGAATTACTCGTAGAACTGGAGCTACAGTGTTCTGGTAAATTGATATGAAATTCAGTTACTAGCAGTGATGCCAACTTTTGACTCTACCTACCATTCCTTCTCCAATCAAAAGTAACGCGAGAGCGAAAAAAAATATGAGTTACTTTAAATTCTTGCCAAAGTGGTGGCTTCCGTGTTAAGAAGTGTTTTGGTGAGAGGAAAAGAGTATTTTATTTTTAAACTTCTGTCAGAAAAAAGTTAACGTTTCCAAAAGCTGGAGACTGGGAAATGATTTGAGATCCTGTCACTGGACCATATTTCTGGGCCACCTCACATCGTATTAAGATCTATTTAAAATTGTCTTGCTAAAATATTTAATTGTTTTTGCAAAATTATAGTGTTTTTCGTCTAATGTATTCGATTGCTGATTTCCGGCTTCAGGGTTGTAGCGCTGCAACCCAGAAGACAGCCATCTTCGTACTAACCTTCGTTTAAACCTCAAATCCCAGATTTTCACTGTTTTTATTAAATTTTTGCTCCAGAATATTTACGAAATTTAACGGATAGAAGCCCATATCGATTTTAAGATTTACAGAGCAGTTATTTCTGGAATATACCCATGAGAGAGATCAGATTTCTTAATATATTTTTATGAGTTGTTCAACAGCTTGATGTATTGATTTTCATGTGGACGCTTGGACTAGAAGTGTATTGGTGTTTTGACATCAGCTTGTTGATGACACTGGGGGGTAAGCCAAGGATCTTACCATAAAGTTACAAAGGGTACGAGAGAAAATGAAAATATATAAAATAAAGCTGTTGCGAAGAGTAAAAGACGATGATGGAAAAAGAATAACAGGAGGGCAACAAAACTGAAGGAGAACGACTATGAAAAAGGAAATATAATGACGAAGAAGATAAAGAGAATAGATAATGTAAAGGAGAAACATGTAAGAACGAGAGAGCAATGGAGCTGAGGAAAGGGAAGACCACAAAGAAGGGGAAAATATAATAAATAATAAGAATAGAAAGAAACGAATAAAGGTAACAGCGAAAATATAGAAAAATAACGACAAAAATGATAAATGCGTGTGAGACAGACTAGTTAAGCTTCACGATTCAATATTGAAACTGAAGTTAGTGTTACTTCGTGCATGTTAATGATATTTGGTTGCTAACACGACTCCTAACACCCTATTCGTGTTTCAGAATATTTTACTGCGAGGATGAATATTCCCCTCTCGTATTTTGGAGGATAATCATCCTCATCTGACAGCAACAACCACCGAGACCCGTTTCAATAATCCCCTGCTACTCCCTTCCCCCAACGCCACCGGCAACCCCAGTAATCAGAACAAGCACCTTCATGGTGAATTTAATATACCATCACCTCCAACAAAGTACGTCTTCACTTTGTGCTGGGACGAGATGCGGCACTACGAGCTTCACTGATAGGGCAATGATTGGGTGGTTTGATCACCTACATAAAGCTATTGACCTACATAATATAATAACAGTAATAATAATATGTTTCTATCTTTTATTTTAATCAAAGGGGAAAAGTGAGGGAGATATTTCCATTTATGTTCTCAATTCATTCATTTTGATTTTCTGATTGTGACCATCACATTATACGCTAAACACTATTTGCAGTTAATACAGTATCGTTGAATAAACAACGGATAAATACTCTTCCTGAATTCTAAGAATTAAAGAAACCGGATTTTACGTCGATTATAACTTGTGTTGGGCAAGGCCGTGATCTAGGCAACACGGAGTTTTCCTCCGGGGGCTTCCGCGGTTTCTCCGTGGCATCCCAACAATTACTCTATTCACACACAGAAGAAGGCAATGGCAAACCACTTCTGGATCATCTGCCAAGAACGTATATGAACAGGTCCCAGTCCGAGAAAAGGATGGAAGGATCCTGTTCATATGGACCTGTCGTTAGACAGAACACTAAATAAAATAAATACGATCCTAATGACATGACGTGACTTGTTGTAGAGTAACAAATACAAAACAAGCAAATTTGATATGTACATTGTCGCAGAAGAAAACAGACGTAATTGTTGGCTGCAAGTACCAGGCACCCTGCTGTGTTGTGCACAGATGAACTGAGGTGTGTGGGGAATCACTGTGTTATCTTGCTTCACAGTCAGCTTCCTGACAAACACAACAGGTGTCTAGGAGACTGACAGTGTTGTTCTAATTCGTTTCAAATTGTTCGCAGTGTAAAAAAAAAAATCAGAGATTTTGTCACACAGAAATTATGTCGGGCATTGTTCATTCCTTCTGACAAGCTGACGTTTCTAAATTGGCTTCTCTCCGGTCTCGAGAACTATTTTATTACGTTTTATTTTGATATTAGTGACAAAGGTTAAGGTCGAGCCCAAATATTCTGAAAATAAAATTGCAATTAATTAATTAATTAATGTTTTACATACGAATTTAATATTTACAGGAATTATTCTGTAAAATTTCAACGGCTGCTACTAAGAATATAAAAACTTTATCCAACAAACCCACTTTCTCAATATCAATAACTTAGACACAATCACGCGAATGTCTTAAAACAGCCTACTGTTGAAACGTCGTTCTGAATACCTCAACCAACAAATAAAGGAACATGGAAGACTCGTTGATAGATGACTAACTTTTACTTGATTTAGTCACAAACCCTGAAGAGATTTAGTCGCAGATATAATAATATTTAAATTGATCATAAAGAGAAAGGGTGTGGCAATGCACACTTGAGATTGTCCATCGTTATAGCCCGTCGAGTGTAATGAACTAATCGCGTGAACATTTAGTCACTTTCCAGATAGGGAAGACACATGATGCTGTTTGTCCCCAACTTTTGGTCCTGTTTACAATTTCTCCGCTGTTATCCAAACGTCTGTCGAGTTCGTGAGATGTCTTTTGTCTCCGTCTGCGCCGCTACAGGGTGTCTACAAAAGTCTTATTGATTTTTATTCATACGCCTATTATATATAAATGTTACTGACTGATATACAATTTTTTGTTTAAAAATTAATACGAATATGTAGTCTATTACAACACTTTTTTAACATATCCAGTAATTAACTTGAAAAAAATGCGGAGCTATGATTTACCCTCTTTCCAGAAAGTAAAAGGAGAAATTTCATACCTTGCTGGGTTAGGTCTTTCACGTACGAAACGCACAGCTGGAAACGGTAAACGGTCATGCCTTATAAACTGCAACTGGATCTGTTTTTGGTGGCAGAAAAAATATCATGGACCCTCTTCCCAGGTGAATACTGCGCCCGCCTTTTTATAGCCAAGGCAGGCTTCTTTTATGCGGTGAGGAGGTTAAGCCAAACTGGCTTCCTACTGCATCCAAAAGGACCACGATAAGATGACCTGTTTTCTACTTTACTTGTATCCAGGTAATAAACAGAGTTGAAAAATTTCGTGTCATTTGCCGAACCGTAAAATGTGGTAGACGGCCGATAAATCGACGGCGATGGTGAGCGTCGTTGGTTGTGTACAGCGTCACAAATTAACTGGAGCTGTCCACAGTTTTGATTCTCGCGCGTTAACGTGAAGATCAGTAATTAATTCTAAATATTTGAATTCCATCCTCCCGTATTAAACACAAAGTGAGGTTGTCTGTCGAAAGTTATGAAATAGCCGGCTCGTTAAATTTTTCGGTTCTGAGCGGCTTTTGATTCGTCCTATACCAAAATGAGAAAGATGTACAGACATTCGAGTGTGTGGTATTTCGCAACAGGTCATGCAGCCTGCACGCCACTGGACCCTTTGCCTCGTCGTCGTTTTGTGTCGTTCTCTTCACGCTCATGGACCGGCTGACGTTCCGGTTTCCCTTCCAGTCATCGCCTGAAACAACGCGTTCTCTCTTTTGTTTTCATGTCAGCGTCTTCTCTCTTCATTTCCCTTTGTCTACAATCGGCCTATACTAACACTCAACGTGTCCCTTCTTTTCATTTCATATTCTAATTCTGTTCTCTTATCAGAAATGAACAAGTTTCACTGCAACGCGAAACGATTTACATTAATCATCTACGAAACTCCAGACGACTGCTTATGGTCTATTGCGCTTTGCAGTCCGAAAAAAATACAGACGTTTCGAAAGTCTTTTCTGCCTCCATCATCAGGACTATCAGATTACACGGCGTAACACCCAGAAAACAGCCATCTTCAAAAGAAAGCAAAAGAGTATATAATCTACTCAACTCGCGGTTCCCTTAACCCAGTGGTACGCGCCTGTAAAGTTTGACGTGTGGAGGATGCTGATAGTAAAGTTTCTGACTGACGATGCATCTTTCCCCCAGGCTACATCTCAATGGAAGAGTTCTCAGACGCGTGCTCTCTTCTCGGAGAACACCTGCCACAAATCCCGCCGGAGCAGCTGGTAGACATTTGCCGGAGCATGGACATAAACAAGGACGGACTTGTCGACCTGAACGAGTTCCTGGAGACCTTTCGCCTCGTGGACATGGAGCACGAAGACAGAACCGAAGGAGACGATTCGTCTCCTGATGAGGACACGCACAGGCTCGAGTAGGTGCTGACGTCACTAGTCTAATATCTACTGAACCGGTGTTCTATCGATGTCACATGCTGCCCAATCAGTCACTGAAACGGCCGTCTCATATCATTTAACTGCTTAATATAGTCCGTTCACTGATAAAGTTGAACGCAACTGTCACTTCCCGACTTCCGGCTGGAACTGCGATACTCACCGCCAAGCGCTTCTAGGCTTTCCCGATATGAGTCGAGCATTGCTCCACAAAAACTTTGATATCAACTCATCTGTTTTCACCAGCTGCTGCTGACGCAAGGAAGTGGCAGCAGCGTTCAACTTTATCAGTAAACGCAGCGTAAAATCGAGTACAAATCTCGGTGAACTGTTGTTATAGTCGTATTAAATTGATCTGTTGATTCGTCAACTAGCTGCTGTCGCACCGATACAAAATGTTACCAAGTTTAACTTACGTGGCGGAATAAGAAGGAAGAATATAAAATGTTCTGAAGTCACGTGAAAATTTAATGAACACAAATATTTAATTGCGTACGCTTGTAAATTTAAATGAAGTGTACCTGTACACAAACGAATGTCATTTCACGCAAATTTGTGAGACGAGATGAGTTCTGAGACTTTCACGGAGGTTAAAATGTAGATCTTTTTGTTCTGGGCTGTGACGCCATAAATTATTGACTTCCACACTGAAAATGAAGGCAACATGTTCCTACGAAACTTAGGAAACGACACACAAAACTACACGGCGACAAAACCGAGAAGGCCAAATCCTAAACGAAGTTTCTATTAAACTCCAAACATTTCGTTTAACTTCTTAAAATTGTTAAACTTTAATTCATGTGTCTATTATTAAGATGTCGCTAAATATATGAAATTTGACAAAACAGATCAACAAATAATTTTTTTGTAACTGATTAGGCCGTAACGATTTCGGTTTCTTAAAATTTATGCCCGGCAAATTTAAAATGTATTCACATGACTATAGATTGTAAGGTAAAATGCGATAGATTATCATCACTGCCATATTGGATACTAAAATATGGATTTATCATTTTTCTGTATACTTCTATACTGATCGATACAAGTTACCATGGGCAAACAACATCTGCTCGCAGATCAAAGTTAAATGTATCAATAGTTCATCGTTGATTGTTCACTGATTCACGTAAAAATAATACACATGACCGTTAATTCATCTAAGACCACCTGCAAGCAGGAATAATTATTATAATATAATTATTTAACTGTATGAAGTAAGAGTCCTTCTTGACAAGCTAACAGCCTCTCACCCCCCAACTCTTTATGGAGACCGACGTCTGTCAGAAAATGAGGATTATTTATACAAAATACCTCACAATAGTTCATTAATATGACATGCACACAGACTTCTGTTTGCGAGATAAATAGACATATTATCACACCACAATTACTTAAAATCTTTAACTCGTTGCGTAATTGAATTTTAAACAATTATTTTGCAGCGGGCTGAATAATTCACTTTAGGATCCGCCACTTTAATTTCTGCTACTGACATTTTCATATAAACTGATACAATATTTGGCCATATTTATTCTACAGTTTTACATATTTTAATAGCAAAATTCTAATATACGTAACTTATAATAAAATTCCTACCGAAAACCGCATGCAACGTTTGTTAAACTGCACCTCGCTTCTGCCCTGAAAATTCAGTCTCTCACTTCACTGCAGACATACACAAATGAGTAAGATGTCAGAGCCGACAGTGGCTTGGAGTTTCCAAGACGACGTAGCACGCAGCAAGCAGACATACAAACGAGATCTAACCATGACATTTAGTGCAGTAATTTCTCTTCTGTCGAGGTAAATTGGACTGAAATTAACTGAGCACAACTAAAGCCTGGCGGGTCTAATTCTTACATCAGAGACACAGAGACCCATAACCGGTATCACACACTGTGTACGAAATATTTTCACGATGTGGTAAACGTACCAGAGAACTAAACATTAAAATCAATTAGATCTTCAGTAGATATATAATCAGATCTCAATGTACCTTATTTACTTAGTTCTACTTAGAAATTGCGTGATTAAATATCACTTTCAATGATGAAATGCCACACTCAAATCCTTGGATTACACTAACAACGAAAATGCATGTTTAAGTAGCATCAATGAATACAGAAGTTATTCAGGGCAGAAGGGCTGGTGTTCTCATTTGTAGCTTCTAATTTCTCCAAATTTTGTTTCTACAAAGTCAATAGTAATTTCAAAACGTTTTCCTACAGTAGTCATTAGGAATTTTACTTCCCACTTTTAAAATTCCATAAGATTTTCGTAGATAAAGTAGGCCTACATACCATTTTGAGTATGCTGAGGATCAATTACTTAAGAGTAATTTGGCCCAAAAAAAGGTAATATTATTATAATTCCCTCAAAATAAAATGAAATAATTGTCGCCGTAAATATAAAAGTATATTTTATGAACTGGTGGTATTAATCACAGGCCCATAAGAGTAACGTATTTAAGTGTAATTTTGCGTGGCACTGAATCACTTTTATGGGTAAGTAACTTTTCCTAAAATGACAAAGGCCCGAAACAGCATTTGCATACAACATTTTGAAATATAAAAATAATTACAGACCTATTCAAAGTAAGAGATACGTTACAAGTTTTTGTCTTCGCTAAAGTCCTTTAGCTGTGACGAAAAAGACGATATTGTGTGATCGGCTCTGGATTGGACACCCGAGATCGTAATTGTCCCGGGTTTCTTGCTACCCTACAAATATTTTAAAGTGTTCTCATTTTCTTCCAACCTTGATTACAAATAATGTAGTAATTATTACTCAAACAATATTCTAAGGGTTACAAACCGTCTTACATTCCACTCGTAGGTCTGCTTATTCATGTTTCGAACATTGTGTACCCTTTACAGTGCTGTGTAGGCCTGTATTAAATATATTATATGTATTAAAGGTTTACAATTTTGTAAAGTTCAAGAACGACCATGTTATTGTGTACCATTCGTTATCTCTGTCAGATAAAACACCCAAGTGTTTACACTTTGTCATGTAAAATTACGTAAGCTTAAACATTTTGAAACAAATTATTCAAATCTATAAAGAAACTTTTCCTTTTCATAAATGTTGTTAAATACACAAACAATTTTTATTCCTACCCGGCGAATTTTCACAGACGTAAGATATCATTTAATTATGTAAAAATATGCACAGTTTTCATTATAAATGTTCTCTATTGTTCTGAGATTTTCAAAGAAATGTAAAAATATGCACAGTTTTCATTTTAAATGTTCTCTATTGTTCTGAGATTTTTTTCAGTTCCATTTTATTTAATTTCGTTTGTTGTCACTGCGACCTGAATTTGACAACCATGAAGGCAAAAATGACGTTCAGTATGATTACGAAATAAAAAAAAGTTGTTAGGATTAACGTATAACTTCGGTTTTCGGGTCAGATTCCCATCGAATGTTTGGTGTTAACCAACTTTTACTGTCATATCTAGAATTACGGCTACCACAATATTTTAAATAATTTACAGGATTCTGATCAACAACAGCTTGTCACTCTCTTAACTCGGTTAAAAATAGTTTTACTTAATAATAATAAAATTTATGTCTCCTTAATCCAATCCCCCCCCATACGTTTGTGACGCTTACAATCTTTTGTGTCCTGTGGTCATCAGTGTAATTTCTATGAAAGTCCAGTTTTAAGATATATTATTAGTTAGAGGAGTAAATATTCATTCACGGATTTTTAAGACAACAAATATATTTGTATAATTAGAGGAATGTGGAGCAACAGTGGAGGATTTACACGTTATAAAAAAAGACAAACTGAACTTTGGTCTTGAGACGGTTTGCAAGTGATTACAATTTTCCTCTGCTTCCGAAATTTCTCTCTTCCATGAACGTAGTGAGCTGTGATTAAGTGTCTCGAGGGTCTGAACCCTGTACCCAAACCTTGACGTCTTACGGGTTGTTTTGCTGTTATTGATGTATATTTCAAAATATTTTTGTTGTGCTAAATAATAATAATAAAATGGTATTCATCTATTTCTGGTGTTTTTTCTTCTTAGATCTCAAAGTTTGTATTCTACTTGTAGTAATGTACATTTCAAGCACTTGTCAACGAAATACTTTTATTAGTTTACAAGATATAAAATGGATTCTCACCAACTGCGTAAACACGACTATCCTACAAATGTAAATAACTTGTTGGTAGCAGAAGATGAATGTTCAGTTCAGCTAATAAGGAAACTTTCATTGAATGTTACAGTGAGTTTAATCCACCTTCCACCCTCATAACCTACGTTCGTATTCGCCTTAATTAAACCCTCTAATTTCATTGTTGGTCTCCCAAAAGATATCCGCACCAATTTTCCGTATGCATTTCCTGTCTCCATATGTTACGATGTTTTCAAAGGCCAGTTTATCTTTGGTCTGTTGAGGATTTGACATTAAGTCCCGCTTATGATAATGCTTTCGAACGTGCAGTATTAGTATGCGAGAAGGCACGTGTGAACACTGTGGAGGCGAGACACGGACTGCACATTTCAGCCTTTAGCCCCCCACCCCACCGGTCGATCTGAGGTAATGAAACAGTCTACTCCACAAGATCCAGCACGTCTGAGGCGGGAACAGAAAGCTCATCACGAAGCAAGTTCCCGAGGGATCGACGATCCATTTGTCTTCCATCACCGACACTTCAAGTCAGGGAACAAATAAACCAAGACAGCAGCGAAATTTGTTTTGAGAGTCCCGCACGAACTGAGGAAAGTGTCAAAATCGATACATGTTTTACTGAATGGCCGACTGAAGGTCAGTAGATTGAATCCCTCTCGGGACGATCTTGTTCACAATTTTCATTTGCAGTTATTTGGGGTACATGAGATGTCTGCTTACCGAAGTGTTTCTAGTCTTAAAGCATTAAGCATTCTTCGCAGAGGGAGTACAAAATAAATGCTTAATGCGCACTTCTGACACAGTCAGCGCGACATTCAACTAGATACATGAATAAGCTATCTTGTGTGTTCAGGGTAAAGGATTAGACTGACAAATATTACTGTCACAGTGGAAAAACTTATAGAATCCAGGAAAATAAAATATAAAAACCTGCAGAATGTTATGGGATGTTTACTACGTAACAAAATGACTCATTTTTCCGTAACATAAACCGAATGTGCCACACCGCTGACAACAAACCCCACAACTGCATAATTATAAGCCAGTACCATCTATGTTTAATTTTTAAAACCTATCTCCATTAAGATCCATCTTAATGTTATCCCCAAGCCATCTTCTCGATGTTGCAAGTCTACAACCCAGAGGACAGCCATTTTCATACTCGCCGCCTTCAGAACCTCACTCTGCTCTGTGGTAATTCCAGAGCCTGGAGATGCAATTTACCAGACACTACTAAATTCTGGAATACGTTGGCATCAAACTTCCTCTCTTGTAGATTCTTGTAGTGCAACTCCCACGTAATTGCAAATAATTTTAAATGTGCTCTGCGTTTGAGAGGAATCCAGCACCCCAGCGCGACCTCATTACCATATTTAAATTGACAACAATACATATGCATGAACTACAGTAGGAGACAAATCTGTGCTAATCGAATTTAAACACTGACTTTGAGTCTGTGTGTGTGTGCGTGTACGTGCGTGCGTGCCGGGTGACGAAGGAAAAATTTCATCCATGTGCAGAAATTCTATCATAAAACGTCATACGCTCAGGAATAGCAGTTCAGAATTTCGTATTTAATACAGCCCAAGCCTACCAATGAGCTTAATTGCCAGTGTTTTGATAAATGTGTGCGCAAACCAGTTACAATTCTATGAAGACCACAGTGTAGCCATAGGAATTTTCTACGGTTATGCTTGGGTCTATGGTTACGCAAGATCGTGTGTAGGGCTGGAAATGAATTTCCTTTGATGCGATGTTTGTGTAATTACGAAAATTTAATCAGAAACTTATAAGTAATAAATAAAACTTCTTTACACACGAAAGCCTCTAAATCTGCCAACAGGGATAATTAAATTCAATAATAAATCCATAAATAACTTGAAATACACAGGACATGAAAATGAAATTGGAAAGTTATCAGAAAATACAAAAATGCATACTCCATTTTCATAACAATGTTATGATGATAATAATTAAATTATGTAATTATTAGTTTGCTGCACCAACAGCCAGATGTTGAATTACAGACATAGGACAGTAGGAGAACAAAATTAATATTAATACAAAGAACAACAAATTTATTAAAAATTATATTACTATAAAAATTTAATACAAAAAGGTAATTGACGAGCAGCAATTAAAATAGAACCTCAAAACATTTTGTAGTGAAACCAATTGCTTACTGAATATTTAAGTATCTTTTCAATAAAAGTCTATAAAAATAAAATATAATAACAGCTTACAAGTTAATATATTTTATTACATCCGGCATTCATATGAAGAAAACGCAAGAATATAAATATATTAAGAAATAAAACAACTCAAAAAAATAATGTATTTAAACTTACAAATAAGAGAACAAAAATCTTTAATAAATTGACAAAACGGATCGGAGGAGGTTGTAAACAAAATAATAATGAAAAAAGTTCAGAATGCAATTCATTATGGCCCAACTTTGTCAAGGGTCGCTTAGTTCAAAACCACTACACCGGGAGTCTCCTCTGTCAACGGAACGCCCGAAAGGGGCAGCAACTTCTCCGACATCAGTGTTAAGAGTGCAGTCAAAACAAACAACTAAAGGAAAGCACTAAGAGAATAAGAGTGGGAAACAGGAAGAGAAGTAAAAACAAAATTAACAAATAACGAATAAAAGGGATGAAGAGAAAATAGAAATAAAGACAAAGGAAGACGATATAAAGTAACATTTTCCGACTTTTGTCAACAGAGAATGTTTTTATTCTTAAAGGTTTTTCAGTATATTGGATTCTCAAAAATGTAACCAAATGAAAACCAATGTATTTACAGCTTCAATAGATTTGCAGTAAATATAAACCGTTGTTTCATCACCATGGTTTGGAAATGGATGCGTCTAAAACTCAGTTAACCCTGCGGAGAATACAACGTTAGTTTTGCGGCGGGATACAAAGCGTTCTTAAACTTAATTATTTATATATTGTTTCTAGAAGAGCTTTTATCAAAGAAAATTAAATCAGGACACGGTGACGGGGGGTGAATACAAAACGAGTAGGATAAAAGCCATGTAAAACGCTGCTCGTATACAAATCCAGAGTAACCCCGGGCTGCTGGAGTCTGTGGCTGACCTAATAACAACTTCCTCGTGTACTTAATGACCTGAAACTTCAGCAGACTTTTATTACTTTTCCTGCGCTGTTTCATGAGGGAAATGCAGTAATATGACGCGACAGTGTCCCTTTCCAGTCCGCAGTGAATTACAAAAGTTTTTGAAAATCTCTCTGAACACAACAAATAAAAACAAAGTTACGCAAACCATTAACAACGTAATATTCTCAATTTACAAATTCGTTTCGCTACATGGTAAAGTTAGGATGTAATTATTTTCACAGAAGCGGTAAAACTGACTCTTCAAAACAATTATTCTAGTCATAACAAATTTAAAGGTCTCATACAAAACATTTTGCGAATAATTAAGAACTTATTAAACTTTTAATTACTACTTCCTCGAGCCTTTATTGTAAAAAAAGGTTTTTAATAGATAAGTACTATGCATTAGGACCCTTCATCTTCAGTGTTACAGAGACTAAAACACTGAAACATTTTCACCCACGAAGAATTTCCATAAATATTTGTGTTCACTTACTTATTTATTAATGATGTTTGTATTTACGAAAATATTAATATATACGTTCAAAAACGTATCGTTACTATTTAAGGCACTGTACAGCGCGAATCTGAATTACAACAGAAATCCGAATGGACAAATAAATCCTCGGGCGAAGCTGGTATTACGATTAGGCAATAAAGTTTTTGTGGGTTCGCGTTTGTAATCCAAGTGAAATTCCCCCCCACACAACTGGAAATATATCTCAGTTTCCCTTGCAATAACAACAAAACTAACTCCATAACAACTTCACTTGCTAACTTAAGCGCTCCATGGTTAATACTCTTAAGCCTTTATGGGAAGCTGTTCTTCCAACTCTCTCGGGTTTTATATAATGGCGTCTCATTAAGTATAGTCTCCTGAATTTAATTTCATTCTACTCAAATTTATTATGTCCAGCGAATATCAATGCAACTTATCATCGATTTACATTATTAGAAAATATCGTATGTAAAGGGAAACTCGGAAAAATAACTCAACGGAGCAGAGCATTTGTTGAGAAGCCGAGGGTATTTTAGCTAGTCCAAAAATTTCCCTCAATTTTATAAAACCCGGAAGTCCTACCGTGTTACGTGGATAAATAAATGAAAAAAGAGTAATTTCTTAAACCAACGATTAAGATACCGGTAATTTTTTCCGCCAAAATAAATTCTTATTTAACTATTTCTACTACGATGTGGAATGCAATAAATGCGAAATGGAGAATTTTTTTCCTAAAATTTGTTGACTGCTTCCCTAAAGTGGTTCAACAATTATTGCTATTAAAATGCAGATTTCACTCTGTTGCTATGGTTGACTATTTAATGGTGAAATATCCAGCCTATCAACTATACTGACAAGCTTTTGACCTCTGGAGATACTACCCGTCCCTGAGAGAAGAAGAGAATTATTCCAATTCATATACCAACTGCACTCTAGTGTCGGAGTAGAGAACTACATTAAAATTGTTTCGCGAACGAAGAATACGTCGGAAATACAACACGCAAGATTTACTTACATAAAAATATATGTCACTACAACCTGTTCAGGAATTATTGTTGGTTCATCAATCCATCAACAATATAGAGAAATAATATCTCCTTCCAATACAGTATCCTGAAAATTTAAATATTAGCAGATTTTTCAAACGTTTGTACCACTGTCGGGCTCATAATGGTTGTTCCTGAATATTTTTATTTACGATAATTATTATTCGGCTTCCTTAACATAAGGGAAATTGACTACCTGAGCTACTGTTAGCTGCTCAAGGATTCTGCTCCTTGGGGTTACTTAAATTTTACCTTACTATTTGAACCACATATTTGGAACTGGAAAAATATTGCAAGAAAGACAGGTTCTCATCAATTATTAATACACTCGGGGACAATGAGAGCAAATAGGTTAAGTATCTGCAAGACACAGAGATTTTGGTGTATACAGTGTTCTGGATTACCAACGTATCCATTGATTACAAAACAGTCACGTGGTAAGAGTTCTACTATCCCTCCCAAGAGTGCGGAAGTAGCCTGTACTAGCAACTCGGTTTCGTGTCAAGATGGACACATCTCTCGGGTGTTCGATCCATTGTGGATTTTACAAAAAAAGGCGCGTGAACAAACTTTAGCACGTTCTTTGAACTCAGAGCTTGATGGTTACTCCGGCTCTCCCTTCCTCTAGATGCAACCACTAAACTACCTGACGGAATCAGACGAAATTTGGTATTGCATATCAGCGCGGAACTTTGGGAGGTGATATTACACTTAGTGAAAGTAGCTGCCATTACTCCTGTACAAACGCATTTAAACCAAAAATGTACAGGCACGTCGATGTAAGGTAAGTTCATCCTCGGTAGTGACCTTCGAACCGACTACAGTCTGGCCTACCTGAAACTTCTAACTACTCAACAATAATGTTTTCATCACACTAACAGTGACCATGCTACTCAGGTAGGCCTACAAAGCTACATGACAGGCGCGTAATTATGACGCCTCGGCTGCCTTATTTTTTTTATTTATTTAGTGTTCTGTCTGACGACAGGTCCATATGAACAGGATCCTTCCATCCTTTTCTCGGACTGGGACCTGTTCATATACGTTCTTGGCAGATGATCCAAAAGTGGTTTGCCATTGCCTTCTTCTATGTGTGAATGGAGTAATTGTTGGGATGCAACGGAGGAAAACTCCGTGTTGCCTAAACCACGGCCTTGCCCAACACAAGTTAAAAATTCGGGCACCGCCGGGAATCGAACCCGAGACCCCAGGATTACAAGGACAAAGGATAAATTATCTTAAAGTGAAAGTAATTCTGTCTGTATGTGCGTGTGATATGAATCAGGGATAAATAACAGGTTTCGTGGGGTGAATGCGTGGTGTGCTTTTGTTTAGGACTGGACGGTAGCAAGTCTGTGGGGGTGTTATGAAGGGGGGGTGTGTGCATGAATAGATTGCAATGAAATCGCGGTTTGCGTCAGGTGCTCCCTGGGTGAAAAATGAGCTAGTGTCGAGCAGAATAAGAAGTGGAAAGAGGCAAGGGCAACATTGTCTTCTTCGTAACCATCATAAATTCTGTTGCCTTCAGTAATTCATTAATTATGTATGAATCTTCGAACCATAAGAACAGCGGTGAAGGTTTTACGATGATGAATCTCGGCATAGAGGAGTCAGACAAGAAAATGAAGAACCAAAGAATAAGTACAGTCATTCCTGATTAAAAGTAAAGCAAATTGTATTTTACGGGGTTTGAGGCATTCAGGAACTGAACGGAACTAATTTATAGTCAGATAAATTTGAGGTTAAAATGTACGTTTAGTCTGTTCTGTTTATCAGATATCATGCTGATAAAATGGAGGAGGTGTTGTGGACTTGTGTGATACTATGCACGGTTGGAAATGAGAAATACATACAAAATTTTAGTAGGAAATCCTGGTTGTTTTTTGCTCAAACTATAGTGTAAAGGACGCCTAAAGCAGATCTTAAAACGAATAGGTTATGAGGATATTAAATGGATTAATATAATTAACACAGTAATAAACTTTCAAGTTACATACAGCTTTGTTGGGAAATTCTACCATCTGTGAGGCGTAGTTTTTTAAAAAAAATTCTGTCCACGGAGTTAAATTATCATTTAAACGTGTACTTATAAAATACAGTAAGAATGACAATAATTTTATAACGTTTGTGACGCGTAATGTACTTTGAAAGCGTTCAAGCGGAAGACAAACCTTACTGTGAGGTTTGTTAGAAGTATTTCGCATTTCTCGAGATTTTTTATTTAGCACGGAAATTTTTTTTAACAGAAGTCAGGGGGGAAATTTAAACAAGTGAATTATTGTTCGAAATTACCAGTTAACATGAATTGAATTGTAACGCTATATGTAAACAATAAGACATTGATGTCGCTTTCCGACGCCTGGAGAGATAATTCAAACGAGGGTCCATTGATCCACATGAACCATGTAGGAAACTTTGGAATAGGAGCTAGACAAAAGAATCTTGTGGCAATTGTGTAAGCGCAGTGATCAATCATAACTGGGAGCTTTTGTTTCTGTGAACAACACACCCTTTCATACTTGGCGCTTTGGTGTGAAGCTTTATACATTCTTAATCGGAGATTTCGCGAACAATGACGTGTTCTCCATACCTGTTTCGGATATTGTAATGCATCCCATCGATCAATAAATCGGCTAAAAAGGTTTGATATGTAAATCGTTGTGATCTTTTGCAGAAACGTACACTAGGAGAAGAGACTAGATCAATAAACACAGTGAGTAGTGAAACGTTTGGGGTTCGATTCCTGTCAGGGGCACAGATATTTATTGTTAATTCCACGTCCAAGTTCTTACTGTCTCCCACACGCAACCTTTTTACAGGTTCGCGTTGCCTCCATAATCAGTAATGATGATGGAAGTGATATGAGGTTAGTGTTACGATAGCGGCCTCTGATACATCATGAGAGTTTCTAAATGTGTATTTATTCTCGGTAGGGACAGAGTAATTAGTTAAATTAAAAATGAATTGTTACAGCTTCCCGTACTATAAGTGCATTTCATGACCTCAGTCTGTTGCTGAAGAAAGTCTTGGATATTTTTCTTATATGTTTGTTATAGTTTGTGCCGTTCATTTCTGAAACATGGAATACAAATAGAATTTTCCTAAATAATGAATAACACGAAATAAATATATAAGGTGAAAAAATTAGCACACTCTGAAAAATTAAAGTTAACAAGCCTCACATTTTCCACGGAGAAAATTATACTTATAGAAATATTTTCTTGTTTAAAAAAAAAACTTTACGTGTTTGGTAAAATTTTACAGCCTAGGTTGAAGGTATCTTGAAAGTATAAAGTCTATAAAAGTTTTGAACATATAACACCAAGTTACGCTAGAATTTTTGGCAATTTAAAAATTGAAGATCTTAATTTCGTCACAGCATTTTCTGTTAAACGTCACATAGAAAAAGGAAAGGAGCCATGTTTTTCTTCACCACCGTTCTAATTAAGTCGAGCGCTTGAAGTGTCCCCCCCCACCATATTCTTTTGGGAGTTAGGAACAAGTAAGGATATTAGCTCTTTTCTCCTGAAACGTAAAGGCTCCTTACAAGTTTCCTAAACAAAAAACAAAAAATGAAAACTCTGACGTACGGATGACTGTAAATATGAAGAGGAAAACCATAAAGAACATTGCCAATATTATACAAGGATAAGAGTAAGGCTAATATACTTTAGGAAGTAAAAAACAAAGGTTTATTCCCGTAGTTTTCAGTTCGTTTGTTTTTCAACGAAGATTAAATAAGCAGACCCAAGGAAGACGGTTCTGTTTTCGTTCTTAAAGCTTCGTGGATACAGCAAGTTTATAGAGTCGTAGTTTTGAGGGTAAATTACACGAGTATAGTTTAGCAATTGTGATTTCGTTTCAAACATCTCTTAGCTTAGCTGTTTCTGCCCTTATACACGTCGTTCTCGCATTTTACAAACAGATTCTTTCGGCCGGGCTGTGGTCCACCATTTCTGCATCCTCTTCAACACTGTGCGACTCGTTCCCATATCTCAGAAAGATTCCTCGCTTCTGAAACGTCGGTAAACGCCTCTCATACTGTACTAGAAGACGGTCATCCATATCAGAAGTAGAATTCGAACCCATGACCCCTGTATTCGAGGGACCCAACACACTGCCTGCTACAGGGATTCAGTGTAACTGTTGCCGGTATGTACAGACAGCTGCTCTACCGACACTGTAGCGAAAATCACATGGCTCAGGTTCTTCAAACCGTCCACATTTACGGGGAAACGCGAATTTTGGCATTCGCTCGAGAAGTCTGTATGCGCCTTTAAACTGCTGTGACCTGGTCGTATGGAACCGAATTGACCATATTAATCGTTGTTAGATTGACCTTGACACAATTACTCGGTCGTGTCCTTTGAAATATTAACGGTCACTGTGCACGAAGCGTGTGTTTAGGAAATGTGGTCCCGTTTCTTTTTGATTCTTACAACTTACTTTCTTTCGCGACAGTGTTATTACCCATACACAAACCTTTCTTAAAAATAAATAGCGTTGCAATCTGTCATTATGTCACGTAAACAAAGTCACAACTATTGATTAATTACAGCCATGAAGTAGAAATGCAAATCAATGTCACGTCTGACCGATGTATTATTTCGGTTGTTACAGTGTTATTGATTAAACCTGTAGCTTTCTCAAAGACCTGCCTGCAAAATATATACGCGTTCTACTCCATGTTTATTCATGTATGACAATACAAATATGGCCACTTTCGATATGGCTGCCATAGTATAAGGTGTAGGTACCGCCTGTGGATCAATTTTCGAAATGCTGAATTTGATACAAGATCAGTTATATTCACATTTAAAGCGCCTTTGATTCTCAATTCAGTCCGTACCGCAAAGAAAACACAACATTTCACCGTTACTGATATCAACTGCCTAAATTCGTTTACGGTAAAAACCATACGAAACCCATAAATACAAAATGAAAATACATTGAAGCATATAGTTATCATTTTAAATTGTTAATTTTATTGTTTCCAGAATCTATGGTATATTTTATATAGGCATTCACGACGTTTCGGGAGTTGGCTCAACTCCAGTCTTCAGGTGATGGGTTGAAATAATAGTGGCAGGTGTTTGGCGTTTTTGCGTCCTTGTCGAAGGCATGTTAAAATCGATTCGTTTGTCCGCCGGTCTGTACGCACAGTGCTTCTTGCGAAAATCCTTTGACTAGCCAAAAAAATGCTTACCATTTATAGCACTTGAAAGTTCTTTACCGTATTCAAAAGATGAGTACAGTTCACATCATCCAAACTGATTTACTTAAGATATATTTAATATCCAGTCGAAATTACCTTCCTTGTATTTGCTTGGAAGGACTTAACATAGAAACACATTTAAATTTTTTGTAAACTGCGTTGTTAAGGCACAGAGACTCTCGTGTGGATGTCTGGACGGGTCTATAATTGTCTGCCAATCAGAGCTGTTTTGGATTAAAAATAAGTGTATCCCGCTATGAGTGTTATTTATTTAAATGCAGCACTGATTAACATATTCTCTCAAAATCATTTATATACCGAACTTACAACATTTCATGGCAATCAAAAATTAAAAATTTTGTTTCAGGACTCGCGTATAATCTATGCTTCGTTTACTTTATGGAAATACATTAATGAATTATCTCCGAAGTTCCGAAACACCTGCTCATGTGTAATTTCGATGTATTATGAATTAAAATATCATCATTTAATCAGTTAGTAACATTATATAATGCAGCACACTACATGATCAACCTAAT
This sequence comes from Zootermopsis nevadensis, assembly GCF_000696155.1. The sequence goes on from NW_019059934.1 coordinate 386,961, forward strand.
GCTACTACTGTGACATATGCCAGGTGCTTGATTTCCCCGGTGATAATAGCTGTAAACGGCTTTGGGTTTACCGATTGGACGTTGGTAGTTGTAGAGGAATATTTTAGATGAAGCACAGATCTGTTTGTGATACATTCCAAAGAGATAAAATATACACAGACCAGCAGGCGACATTTTGCCTAGGATTGTATTCGGAAATTGCCTCGCGGAAAAGTATGAGTGTTTATCTCGCTGTTTGAATATTCCAGGGTAATAACCATGGGACATTCGACCTGTAGAATGTAGCTAATAGAAGTATCAGCCAATAAAAATGGTCCAGATTATAATGATCGTAACATGGACATACATTTCCCCTCCTAAGTCTAAGAACCTGTAGGGACGTCGCGGTAAAACTCCACGTAACACGACGACCGTCTTCGGACTGACCTCCCTGAAAACCTCAAATCCCACTCCATGTATTATCTTCGGTAATGAACAGGAGTGAGCCCCAGTATCAATTGCCTGGATGGTAATTTGAGATATTCTTGCTTCATCCATCGCCCTGATGAAGGAAGCACCAAGCGTCTCTGAAACGTCGTTGAACTTCTACCATGGAACACGGCGCAACATCCAGGAACACTTAATCACATTCAAGTCTGATCGTTTCTATGTGACTGTCTGTCCGCATGTTTCAATTCGAGATCCGCTGTACGAATTTTTATGAAATTTGGTATCATTGTAGGTGAAAAAAAAAATCGAATTGTTTAATCTCCAGAACTCCAAAATAATAAAATTACCAAACCAACGAACAGAACAACGAACAATTGTTATGGCGTATCCCTCGCAGGTCCAAATATTCTCGTAATTATTGTAAATGATGATAACAATATATCGGTAGTGACCTTCGAACCGACTACAGTCTGGCCTACCTGAAACTTCTAACTACTCAACAATAATGTTTTCATCACACTAACAGTGACCATGCTACTCAGGTAGGCCTACAAAGCTACATGACAGGCGCGTAATTATGACGCCTCGGCTGCCTTATTTTTTTTATTTATTTAGTGTTCTGTCTGACGACAGGTCCATATGAACAGGATCCTTCCATCCTTTTCTCGGACTGGGACCTGTTCATATACGTTCTTGGCAGATGATCCAGAAGTGGTTTGCCATTGCCTTCTTCTGTGTGTGAATGGAGTAATTGTTGGGATGCCACGGAGAAACCGGGGAAGTCACCGGAGGAAAACTCCGTGTTGCCTAGACCACGGCCTTGCCCAACACAAGTCCCGGTGCCCACCGCATGGGAGACATGGTGTCCCCATGTCTGCTGCTAGGAGTCCATATACATATTAGCGTGAAAAACCACGTATTTTGCAATAAATATAATCACAGTGCGGGGACAAGTTGTAAATGATAAAAATGTGTAATTTAGCATTCACTGAAAATTCAGACTAATAAAACAGAGAAACACAGAAGAAGAAAGGAACAGGCAGCCACTGAACGAAGTGGGAGCACAGACAAAGCAGAATTCGTATGCATTCGTAAGATAAAGCGAAGACGTGAAAACACTTGAAACAAAGACGATAACCGACGGAAACGGCAAAGAAGCATAATTGAAGGAGGGACATAACAAGAGCGTGGCGGTCCACTGTCCAAAACCCTGTCCATGCCTCGCTGGCGTCGGTGAGGCCGGGGGAGGCTCCACAAATATACCGAAAATTGAAACAGGTGGGCGAGGAGCTTTACCTGTCCATCTCCGAGGCGTTTATCTGGTCGACATCCTTATCCATCATGACACCGTAACAGCTTCTTGTTACAGACTGCTGGCAACAACGATCTAAGTCACACGCACACGCTCATCACTCGCCACATCGAAATAAAACGCGCGTCTTTACGTTCTCCCTTTCTTTATCTATGTTCATCTGCGCTGCCTTCCTCCACCACTCATAATCATTTTCATATTCGGCTTTATAAAAATAATGCAATTGATATAGCGTCGTTAAATCTCCTACACACCGCCGTGGCGGTCTTATGGATAGTTCGTCTGCTAATGTCTTGTCTTAATTGACTTCCGCCATGAAAATGCTATTATATTACCTTAAAACATTACGAAATTTTTCCTTTCATTTTATTTCAAACCTACAGTTAATAAAAATTTATAACTTTTCACTGGACTCTTATTTAGCGAAACACTTAAAGTGTCAGCAAATAAACCATGAACAAAGACACAATTACGTTTAAAACTTTAAAACAGGTCACGATCGAACGATCTGTATAATTCCCAAATAATAATTTATAATTATAGTAATTTAACCAACGCAGTTGACAGAGCGCTGTTAAAGAAACAAATAACTGAACAGAAAATGAACAAAATTAACTGGGATTTCATATGCCCTTCTTATATTGAATATATGTGGTGATGAAAAATGGAAATATATGCACCTTGTGGCACGTGATAACACAGTGTCTCCTAGGGAGTGATCGTGTGGCAGTATTAGGCTGCTATTACCATCGACACAGGAGGCAGGTGAACAGCACAAAAACCCATAAGGTGCTAATGTGTTGGCAGGTGCCTGTGTGCTGCTCCAAAGGAAACGTGCGCTCACTTCCGGGGATGGTTCGGGCTCAAATTCTAGTAAGGCATTTGCGGTAGTAACAAGAATAACAGCAATAATTCCCTTCACATTAACAATAATAAATTTCTACGAACAATACCAGAAAATCATTCAAATAATTCTGTACAAAAAAAATCGTACTGAGAACATCACACATAACAGAAATATAATAGTCTAAAACAGTTTTTTCCAATACAGTACAGTTATTATTATTATTATTTAGTGTTCTGTCTGACGACAGGTCCATATGAACAGGATCCTTCCATCCTTTTCTCGGACTGGGACCTGTTCATATACGTTCTTGGCAGATGATCCAGAAGTGGTTTGCCATTGCCTTCGTCTGTGTGTGAATGGAGTAATTGTTGGGATGCCAATGAGGAAAACTCCGTGTTGCCTAGGCCACGGCCTGGCCCAACACAAGTTACAAATTCGGGCACAGCCGGGAATCGAACCCGAGACCCCATTTACTCTATCACGCATAAATCTACACATGAACCAGATGTTTGTGGAACGATGTGTAGCAACAGGTTCACCTGCTGCTAAGTAGCCAGCACTAAGTAAAGGCCCTGAGGACAATATGCTTTTCCAGAAGGGATCACAGTTTACAATTATAGAAAAAATAACTGAACGAACACATCGGAAACAGGTGATTCGCAAATTGAACCCCACCACTGAAAGGTATCGATTTTATCTATCGACCCCCCCAATCATCACACCATTACAGCAATAATTTACCACTGTTCAATAACTAACCCTTATAAACGGTTATAGGAGCAATCAATCATAATCCGTAGCTCCATCCAAAGGTGGTAATTTGTGCGTGTGTATACTAAACATTATCCTATCAAAATAAAGAGAATCTACTGGTATTTCTAGATACCCCTTTCATTAATGTAAGCACTTAACATAACAGAGACACCTTTATATCATGTTTGAACTACAGCAGTCAGCATGATTCTGACCCTATTCAAGCAATATATTAACTTCATAATATACGAGAGTTCCTCAAAAGCTGATAATCTCTAAGCCGGTGTAGGAATTTTTTACATTTATAAAACTTAAAGATGATTATCGTGTTTATAAAAACTCGCCGTTTTACATTGTCTTCAGTTAAATCAAATCAATCGTTACACTTTATTTTTTAAATATATTTTAATACCGATACGAAATCTACGTCAAAGTTTCACAAGTGATCTCTTCCCTTAAGGCTTTATATTCACTAAAGTTTTGTAAACATTCTTATCGCTCGCATCTGTGCTAAATATCCAGTTACTTGTATTTTTCTCCATTTCCCTGTTAATCCTTCTTCTGCACTTATAAACATTTTCCTCGCCACTCTGCCTGAAAACGCTCACAAGCCACCTTCCTCATTCAGGGCGATACAAAAAAGTCTTTATTAACTTGATGAAGAATGAGAAACAACTTACTTCCTGCAGGAATCAAATTCCCCTAGTTCATACCTGCCTTAATCACTTCACTGTCTGATCCATCTTAAATCAAAATTTACATAGTGCTTAATTATGGGGACAGCTCAGTCAGCGGGCTGGCTGGCTACGTGTAGAATGACCGGGGTTCGTTTCCCAGGCAGGGCAGATCATATTTCTCTTTGCTCAACCGGTCGCATTCAAATGGAATGTTGAAAGCAAAGCGGACAATTCACCTCCATGTATTTCCGAAATTCGGGTTGTTGAATTGTCTTGGCGATACAAGTTTGAACTAGATACAGGCCCACCACGTGAAGCCAGGTTTTAATTTATGTGCTGGAGGAAACCAATGGGTACAAATGTTTGCCGGGAAACCTGACGATAAGAGGACAGCTGGAAGACCTAGGCGTAGATGGGTGGATATACGGAAATAGTGTGGGAGAGTGCGGAATGGATTCAACTAGCCTAGGATAGAAAACGTTGGCGAGATTTTATGGACACGGGAATTAACTTTCTTGTTCCATAAAAGATGATAAACTTCTTGACTAGATGAATCACTATAAGTGTCTTCAGATGACCACTGTTCCATAACGTTATTTAGAACAATGTTCTTATAGAATGTGTCAGTTTCTGTAACGCGGTTTGTACAATAATTACAAAGACACCACATCAACCCTGATGATGGAGGCAGAGACTGTCTCGGACACGTTGGATTGTAACTCCATACTTACACGGCTGGCTTCCCAAGAAGACTTCATTACGTAAGCAGAAGACAAGCGACAGAAAGGAATTTTCGAGGGAAATTAAAGAAGACAGGAGGAAGATACAAGGAAAAACAACAAACTAATTCAAAAAGAACTGAACATGGTCACATAGTGGGACTAACCGAGGGTGAACACAAAGCCGATGTCCAGTAGTGTCATTGTTGTGCTGAAGACCACTGGCTTCAGAAGTACGAAGCGGTCTCTCTGTGGCGTTCGACTGAATCATAGGCCGCGTCCGAATGTGTGCGTCCATCTGTGATTACTGTTCACTTGTAAACCAAGTAAACAAAGCCTTATAAAACGTACCTGTTTTAATGACGCTGTGTCAACACTTTATAATTACATCGAATGACATTTATACTTATTGTTACTGGTTCGTAAGTTATTTCATGACGCTGTATTAACTGCAGAGAGTATGCATTTCCAACTGAGATGTGAGAAGTTTGTGGCTGATTCTCAGACTGTTCAACAAAGACGAATCAACTCCCGAAACGTCGTCTAGTTACTTACTCTATGGAGCCGAGTCGTTCCTGAGATGCCAACAGTCGCTTAACCACTCAAGAAATCCCAACGTTTTTATGGAACCCGAAGGTTCATTGCCGTGCTCACAAGAGCCCGCCACTTGTCCCTACCCTGAGGCAGATGAATCCAGACCATACCACCCCATCCTATTTCTCTAAGATCCATTTTAGTATTATCCTCCAAACTTAGTCTAGGTCTCCCTAGTGGTCTTTCCCTCTGATTTTCTGACCAAAATTCTTTATGAATTCCTCTTCTCTCCCATGCGGGCGACATGACCTGCCCAACTCATGCTTCTTGACGAAACGTCGTGTATTTTAGACACATACAAAATATAAGGCTACTTCAGATAACGTGCAACATCCAATTGATTTGTAATGAACAATTCGCCAGGGGTATGTTACCACCGACGTTTAGAGGGTCACAGACCGGTAGAAACTTTAGGCTTAATCGTCTCTCTCAAATAAGAAGAACACAAATCCAAAACTAGAATCTTTCGTGTAAAAGTGAATTGAAAGTTTTCGATGACTACGTAAAAATAATTGTAAATCAGATTCAGAGTAAGACTACCTGTTTGAGAATCCAGAGACAAGAAGACATGGACGCAGCGTTCATATTACTTAGGAGCTTGCGTACATTAGGACACGGCCTCATATTTGTTGCTCATTTTCTCCGGCTGACGTCTTCAGACATCGCGTGTTAAGGAACGTCGTTTCGGAACTGCTACCGGACTTAACGCACGTCTGCATGAATATCGTGCGTACACTCAGGTCTGCGCTACTGCGCTGCAGTAGGCGAGCTGCTCATTCCCACACGCACTTCCACGGACAGACGGACAACTTTGATCGTCAGTAAAACCTGTAATAAGCGGAAAACTGCTGGCGTCCGGAGAACGTAGAGTAAAAATATGAGGCCTAAATGTGTTAAACGAAAGGCTCAACGCGAAAAAAAAAAACCTCGACGGATTTCGACAAAATTTAGTACTATGTATGTGTACTGAAATATGTTTGGGTATTTGCAGAAGATTTGCTTTGCAAGGAGCTGAAATCGAACTGTGTCATTATCACGTTAATTCCTATTTCTTAAACTGTGAACCAGAACAGATCATAAAGCCCGATGAGATAAAATATCTAAGTTCATATCAAATCAGATTATTCCTGATAAAATCAAATATAAGTAGAAAGATTAACACCGAAGATGGCTGACTTTTGAGTCTGGTAGAATTTTATACACCGACGTTTCAGAGGTATTTTCTGCTTCCATCTTCGCCTTAATGTTGGAGGCAGCAAGGACCTCTGAAACGTCGGAAAACTTATACCAGACTATAAGGCTGTAAAACCGAGAAGATATCCGTCTTTATACTCGCCGAAGCGAGAATCTCTCAGATCCTACAAAAATTAAGATTATTCGCTCCTGTTCGTACCGCGAGCCCTGTTCGGAGGGATGATATTTCACAAGAAGCGTACTGTACAGCGCATGAAGAGTTGGCGCAGATCGAGGGGCGATCGACCGAAAACTTCTCCGGAATGCTGTGCGGTGCCTTGTGACAATGTGAACTCATGTGGAGGGCACTTCTGAGCTGGTCACATCGCCCAGCCGTCGGTCCTGGACAGACTGAGTCGGCACTGAAGCACTCTGTTCGCTGGCTTCTGAAAAGCCTTGTTCGAAGCAGGCTCTGTTTCCACAGCACATTCAACGACGTCTCACTGAGGAAGAGATGAGCGGACAGAGAGACAGGCATGCAAAGGTCCAAAGAAATTCGACCAAACCATGAAGGCGTATGGAGGGTGCGAGAGTAAGGTTACACGCATTGTAGACGTCGACGAGATGAACATGATCGGTTTCACGATTCAGCCGTTTTACCTCCAGGAAAAGACCCCTCCGCCCCCAACTATTGTAGAAAACATAACTAGTTCCCCAGGAGCCCTTCTTGAGAAGCTGTATGTCGTGTTTGCCATGTTCAAAAGAGCCTGACACTGTAACTTATCACAAGCCAGTTCAATCCAATCTATACTACTACATCCTATTTCCTTAAGATATATTTCGATGTTATTCTCCCATGTGGTCTCTTCTGTTCAGAATTTTTGATTTTCATTTTATATTAATTTCTCATCTTCACCTTGCATGCTACATGCCCGGCTCAACTACATTTGAGTGGTCAGTGCATGCAATAAATGGTCGGAGTCACTGAGAATGCAAACCGTAGTCTGGTAGAACTCTATCGACGTTTCAGAGGTCGTTGCTGCCTCCATTTATCACCGTAAGGATAGATGAAGCAACGATCTCTAAAAAGGCGCTTAAACCAATACGGTAGCCATCTTAGAAAAATGTTTGTCTAACAAATTATCATTTTATTCCGTTAGCTTGAAAGGTAAGTGTCATATCTTGCCTCGTTATTATCCTGCCTGACGTTCCATCCAATTACCTGAACACCTGAGATCTATATTCGGGCACACTTAACAGCAATCCTTTGCACCACATCGCTTTAATTACAAGTGACACGTTGCTATTACATAAAGCCGATTACGACGATCCTGAAACAGCATGAAGCGATTCTCGCACTAATCGACCTTATCAGTCGATCCTCACATGCACCAGGAAGAACGGCTTACAGAGGATTTTCATATGATATCATACAATCATGTCTGGATGAGGCTTCATCTAATAAGATTCATTTCGTAATCAGCTACCTTACAAGTAATTTTTACGGCGAGGCGGTTGGCATTTTTGGAGGTCTCAGGTTTGATTCTCGGCCAGTACATCTTGACGTGACGGCTAATGGAAAAATCCTGTCTCCTCCAGAAATGAAATCCCGTATGACACGCTTTTAGCTATTCAATTTATTTATTTTTAATAAGGAAAATGAATTAACAAAAGAACGTAGACTTTGCATGATGAGGTTAATAATTTGTGGACTAATTCAGCGTGATTAAAATAATGGGGGTGACACGGGCCGGACATGCATTGTGAAATGTACATAGCACTTGGATCTAACACTGTCGGGGAAATAAACAACTTGTAAGACTCATATGCAGATGGGGGAATACAATTAAAATTAATCTTTAAATAAACATGAGGGTGTGGAATAGATTAATTTGTCTCGTGAAATGCTCAAATGGCGGGGGATTATGAAAACAGTAATGAACAGTACAACTTTTATTTTGTATTACAAATAAAAAGCGATTCTACACGTAATCAGTAGAAGAAAAATGTGTGTGGCAGGAATTATTCTGAAAGATGTATCAAGATGTGAGGAATTAATCTTCTGTGGACCAAAGACTTGCTTGAGACGTCAATATTTCGTTCAGCTCGTCAAGAATTCGCCGTCTGTTATGGGAAGTTCACATCGATCCCCGTTCTGAACAAAATGAACCCAATCCACACCATCCCGCCCTATTTACTAAGCTCAATTTTATTAATATTCTCCATCTATGCCTAGGTCTTCCAAGTGATTTCTTTCTCCAGGCTTAAATTAACCATCGTTTCGATAAATATCTAAGTTACAAGTACTAATCCTGTTGTTATTGCTGGATGTTTAGAGCGATCCTGCACCTTAACTCTGACGTCAGACGAACCTCACACTTTTCCTCGCTGGACGCTGCGTGTGTAACGAAGGTCGGGCCCTTCACTACTTAGTTCCCTTCCGCGCACTATTTTCCGTCTGCTCACTCCGCGCGACAAGCTTTGTTGGCTCTTCTCTGATCAGTTTTGTTTGTATGCTCTTACAATAGAGAGCGGACATGGGTTATGAAATATGGTGACAGCCATGTCGAGACGCCGTTAAACAATTAACACTAATGATCCAACCAGGCAGGAAACGACGGGCGTATCGATGCACTGCCTTCTAAATTTAAGTTAATTATAATGGAACTTGACGTGCACTGCGTTTAGAGTCAAGCAGAACGGAAAGGCAGTGAACAAAGCGGTGGAAGGACAATTAAAAGTGTTTAGTCTGGTGAGCCGGTGGCTGAAACGATGTATCTCTCACGCCTCCAACCGACTTTCATCAAGACAACGGGTGTGGAACCTGCACTCCACTGGAGTACACATATTTGTCCTAAATGCGTCGTTCCTTTCATAACTCATTGTTTGACGAACGGACACACATTAAGAACTTAGCCTGTGCAAAATCCCGCATAATGACGCAACCAAAATGAACCACAAACCCTTTTAACTCCAGTAAAATACATTTTTTCAGACAAGCTAAGAAAGGTGTACTATTCCAAACACAAAATAGGAAATATGTCTTCCTGGCTCTATTTATATGGCAGTCTAAGTAAATTAAACCCCTGCGCGAGATTCAAACCTACGACCAATCGAACAAAAAGTATCTGCTCGTACACGACCCGATATGCTGTCTGTTGCAACGCTGCTGCACGCAAGTCCCAGGAATTCGGTCTTCTAAATGAGACTGAACCAGAAGTCTTAGTTCTTGATAATCAATTTAGCAGAGCTACATGATCGGACCTACACCACACTACGACCAACAATAAATTCCACTCCTAAGGTGGGAAGGTAGCGCACTGTCGGTATTGTAGTCCTCGCACTATTACCGACCTCGATATAAGCCATGATGTAAATACGCGAAATATAAGAAAAGGATTATTGTCATTTTAATTCCATTATAAATGGGAATTAAATTTAATTAATCCGATAAGTTGGACAGTGCTGGTAACGGCAGACGGCTGAAGATAAGACGAAACTGTAAACCTACAAGATGAGACGACTAACAGAAGCACAAAGTTACGAATGAGAGAAAATACGTAGGTCGATACAGAAATAAATTTGCCTAATCCGTGGATATAAGGAGATGAAGAAGAATGAGTTTTCGTTTTACTATTTTGAATACTCTGTTACCTAGGAATTTTGAGATTGGTCTTATTTTGTGCATCTTCATCAACAAATCTCTTCAAAGCAAGACCAGACATTGTAGTTTCCATGGTAACAGACTAACACAATGTAGGATTTGAGGTTTTCACGACGGTGAGTCTAAAGAAGGCTGCCCTGATGATGGAGGCAGCAAGGATCTCTGAAGTGTCCTCGGTAAACTTCTACCAGACTACACGGTGTAACAACTCGGAGAAAGCCATCGCCAGAGTAATACAATTTCTGCAGAAATCTGCAGACTTCCAGCACCTCAAAAGCCAAAGTCTCCGCCATTGGACAAGATGCTGATACAATTCTTCCACCTGTGCTCATGTGATCTCAAAGTGTGAAACCGCGTTTCAGATATTCGTCAAGTACCTAGAAAAACTCTTACAAATATTCATCTTTATTTTCGTAAGCAGAAGTGACAAGAATTTCCGAACTGGTATCTCCTGGGTAGCTAACAGCAAAAAAGACCCTCTTTGCCTTAACGCTTAAGAGACGAGCGTTGTTAACTGTCTGCTACTTGTTCAACAGCAAACAAATGAGCACTGTAAGGAAGACGCATTGCATGATGGTACTTTCACTGTGTAGGCATTTTTTTAAACTCAGGAATTCTGAAAGGATGTGATTCTTCTTCTTTTTCTTCTTATTCTTTCCAGAATTCCTTTTATGAAATTTGTTTCTGCGCTGTGAGCGACTTCTGACAATAGTAAAGTGGTTGTAATGGCGGCGCGCTCTCCCGACAAAAGCCACTTCTTTTACGCGTATCTTCTCCTTCTTTTGTGTATTTCTTCGTCTTTGTCTTCGTTCTGTAATCTGGTAATCTGTCTGCAGCCTTCACAGCAACTAACACGTCTAGTATTCTAAAGTCCACAGAACAAATTGTGAAGATTCCAGTGAGCTATTTCCGAATTTAATAAATTATCAAATATTAATACAAATAATCGAAAGATACAAAAACGTTTCCATTGAAGATGATGGTATTTGGAGATGTTGTCTCGTGTTGTCGCGTAAGAACCTCTGAAACGTCGGTAAACTTCTACCAGACTACACGGAGCAACGTCCTAGAAGACATTTACATTCCTGCCTCATTGGCTTTGCCATTAACTTATTTCAGCTACGAATTTATAACATCATCTGCCAATTGTGACAAAAGAATTTGAAAGATAAGATCGTGGACTATTTTAAATTAATATCCCGGCATTCGCCTTTAAGGGCTGAAAATAACCATGAAAAACTCGGCTAGGCTACAAATTTGAAACGGGTACCTCCGAAATTCAAGTAAAAAAATGTTTTTCCTACATAAACTGCTCTGTGACACTTACTGGTACCTTGTAAAATTAAGAAGATGCCTATCAAAATCGTGGGCAAGCAAGTAGGAGGGGGCGGAGACACACACACACACACACACAAAATACAAGAGAGGTCTTCCGTTATTCGAACGGCGTGTACTTCATTAGAGCCGCTATAATCCTCATCAGACATGTTGACAGAACATCCCCGTGACGTCACAAAGGGCGCAACTGTCATTGGTGAACCGGACTATGACTTACGCATATGTGTTAAAGTGGCATATGTGTACGCAGTTAAAGAAACAGGCCCTCGTGTCAAATGATCCAACACACTGCAATGTGAAGAAAATTTCGAACTAGACGCAAAGACTGGGGTCCCGAGCTGACTGAATTCAAAACACACTTCTAATCGTCACCCGTAATCGACAGAAATTGAATTCTAATGAGGAAACTCGTTGAAAATAGCTACTTGAAAGACCGAGAAGAAAATGGGATGATAACATTAAGACATATATTTGGATACTAGATTTTGAGAATAATATAGTTTTTTTTAGATGGATGGACATAACTGAAGGTCGTGGATCTTTGATAATGGCGGTGTTGAAAATTTTGGTTCTGCTACCGGAGAATTTGTTTAAATATACGACGAAACAAACATCCGTCAGATAACAGACTCCGAACAGAACTATAAGGACAAGATATATTTTAAAAGACTACTCGAGTTGAGTGTCACCTGGATGTAAACAGAAATGTTTCCACGACCTTTGTCACAACGATGAGCAGGAAGCGATCCAGACATATGCCGCTGTTGCTCTCAGAGACAATGTTAACCATTTATCGTGAACTTATGGCATTGCAGTGAGACATTTGTCAGTGTGGCTTTGGTGAGTGTATTTCTACTGATAGTGATCTCACGGGACTCTACGCCACTCACAGCAAACCCATCGTTAAGGTGAGTTTCTGATCTTCATTACTTATCGATTTGTGGTAGACTTTATCACAAACCTGTCTTATTTGTTCTAGACCTAAAGTGTATATTTAAGTATCCTTCAATTTAATCATAAGATATAAATTATGCACCTGTTTACATGGAGATTATTGTTCCACAGTATTCAGTACATCGATTCGTGAAATATCACACTGTACAATCTTCAGTGAATACAGATTTTTGCAAATTAGTGGCATTTTTTAGATTATAATTTTTTGGAGGAGGGGGAATTACTCTATGATTAAAAAATCTGGCATAATATGTCCTTCTATTTTATAATACAAAACATAATTTACATTTTCTTGAACGTAATAACATATTTTATTCAATAACTTTTAACTGTAAGCTATTAGTAGTTTTATTTACAAACCAGAAACAATTTCCATCAGTAATTCCTATTTCTGATAGTTTATTTAATGATTTGGTATCTGCTGTCGTGCAATGGCATTTTAAGCAAAACTTTGATTCAACCCCGATTTTAACACCGAATATCTATCACGCAAGAAAAACAAAAATTTACCGGTACAAATATTCTCAAAAGAGGGCTTACTGTACAAAATATTGGCAGACTAGATATGAAATATGATTTACAAGCGTGGTTTCAATAATTTTTGTTACTTACCAAGTGAACTCTCGGCAGAGTGATTGGCGACAACAGACAAGAATCTGAAGAAAAAAAAATCATCAAATTCCATGAGTGAGGTTAGGTTATACAAAATCACAAATATTCTGTAAAATACTTACACCCGGGACAAAGAGTTCAGAATTTGTGGACCCACGAGATACAAGTAACAGTACAATGGAGATAAATACATAAGAAGCTTCATAAATGAGACGCCCAAAAAATAGACAACCCTGAGTGAGATTTTTCGAGATTTTTTTCAGTCCCTCCGTCCAAACGCTGGGGTAATGCCTTAAATTAGACCACGACTGCTTCCTTCTGCATTCCTTCCAATTCATCATTAGTCCTTTTATTCGACACTGCGCCATCTTTACAAGTGACTTCATTCTTTCTTTCTTGAAATTTTGTGTATAAGAACGCACGCGTGCAATTCCTATTGAACAAAGGCTACTACTGATAGTGATCTCACGGGACTCTACGCCACTCACAGCAAACCCATCGTTAAGGTGAGTTTCTGATCTTCATTACTTATCGATTTGTGGTAGACTTTATCGCAAACCTGTCTTATTTGTTGTAGACCTAAAGTATATATTTAAATATCCTTCAATTTAATCATAAGACATAAATTATGCACCTGTTTACATGGAGATTATTGTTCCACAGTATTCAGTATATCGATTCGTGAAATATCACACTATACAATCTTCAGTGAATACAGATTTTTGCAAATTAGTGGCATTTTTTAGATTATAATTTTTTGGAGGAGGGGGAATTACTCTATGATTAAAAAATCTGGCATAATATGTCCTTCTATTTTATAATACAAAACATAATTTACATTTTCTTGAACGTAATAACATATTTTATTCAATAACTTTTAACTGTAAGCTATTAGTAGTTTTATTTACAAACCAGAAACAATTTCCATCAGTAATTCCTATTTCTGATAGTTTATTTAATGATTTGGTATCTGCTGTCGTGCAATGGCATTTTAAGCAAAACTTTGATTCAACCCCGATTTTAACACCGAATATCTATCACGCAAGAAAAACAAAAATTTACCGGTACAAATATTCTCAAAAGAGGGCTTACTGTACAAAATATTGGCAGACTAGATATGAAATATGATTTACAAGCGTGGTTTCAATAATTTTTGTTACTTACCAAGTGAACTCTCGGCAGAGTGATTGGCGACAACAGACAAGAATCTGAAGAAAAAAAAATCATCAAATTCCATGAGTGAGGTTAGGTTATACAAAATCACAAATATTCTGTAAAATACTTACACCCGGGACAAAGAGTTCAGAATTTGTGGACCCACGAGATATAAGTAACAGTACAATGGAGATAAATACATAAGAAGCTTCATAAATGGGACGCCCAAAAAATAGACAACCCTGAGTGAGATTTTTCGAGATTTTTTTCAGTCCCTCCGTCCAAACGCTGGGGTAATGCCTTAAATTAGACCACGACTGCTTCCTTCTGCATTCCTTCCAATTCATCATTAGTCCTTTTATTCGACACTGCGCCATCTTTACAAGTGACTTCATTCTTTCTTTCTTGAAATTTTGTGTATAAGAACGCACGCGTGCAATTCCTATTGAACAAAGGCTAAAAGAGAGTGAAGCTAATTTCTAATTACTTAACCAAATGTCCTTTTGGTAGCCGATACTGCACTGTTACATTGAAAAACAGGTTATTAGGCAAGTGAAGGTTGGAAAGCGTCGCCATGACGACCGTGGACTCGGTCGCGTGACCGAAGTATTTCGCACGACAGCCAACAGTATGAAGAACATTTATTTTACTTTAATAATTGTGCGGTGTAACCAGCAGCTTGGATTATTGAAGCCATTACGTAAAACGAGGACCAAATCAAGTAAATTTCAGGCGGACGAAACCCTGATACATGGAACTGAAACAGCTGTCCGTGTCCCGCACGAAGCTGACTGCAATCTACATATAAAGAAGTGACTGACATATTTGTTCATAATACTATTAAATAAGACCTTCGGTTTCAATCTAAGAAGGAGCCCGCTTTCCTTGTATTTGAAGCATTTCAGTCTCTCGCTGATTACTATAGACCACTTTAACAGTAGTATGTAACGTTATTGTTCGTATATCAGACAGAATCATAATGCCTTAATGGTTTTAAATTTTGTTTTTAAAACGGCGTCTACAGCCTTAACATGGGCCCCAACCCTAAGGGCACACGCCCCCCACAAGCCCATCCTCTGCGCGATCATGCCACATGTGTGTTTTATTTTTAACAAAAGTCCGTGCCCCCGAGGCATCATGACTGTCCAAATTACACCAATTACTACTGCCCCACCTATATTTATTTCTATGTTTCATTTATTTATTTTTTATTTTACGAAACCTGAGCTTCGTATTGCAAAAATCGTGACTCCATTCTGTGACGGTTACTAACCGTTCCAATTAATTTTATTATCCATTACAAATTATTCTATTCTGATATCATACAATCAGTTAAGTTATTGAAAAATAGTTCACATTCTTCTCAAACCCATCGGATGTTCTCAAGAGTTTGTCATAAATTTAAATGGATTGAATGAACAAGATGTCTTCTACAAAGGGAATATATATAGACCTGTGTGTTATAACCCCACAAAGATAATTCATTGCGAATAAAACTATATGGAAGATTTTAAAAATCAAACTTCGCGAATTCTTGACGCGAACCACAGTTTACAAACTCAGACACAACAGATGAAGCTGCTACAAATAAATACGAGTTTATTTTAATAAAAGTAAAATTTCAAGGTGCAGAAATAATGAAGTGCGATTTCTAATTCTGTTCTACTCTGGTCTTATAATATCCGCTTTTGATATGTAGGACTATCTGAATAAATTTTATATTTGTAAATCGCAAAGATTCATTTCCAGCGTCCCTGTAAATAAAATTGATTGCAAGGACAATATTTCTTGCTGAAAGTATACATCAATACGCGCCTCAGTAGATAAGGAGACTGGTTGCATGCTAGAAGGGGCTAAGTTTG
>NW_019059934.1:419079-468724 GCF_000696155.1 Zootermopsis nevadensis
ATGCCTTTTTATTCTGGGACTTTCACTTTTTAATTTGTCCGGAGATAGGGATTAGCTCTATCTAGTGGGCCCAACTGAGTAGGAACCTGAAGACGGAGATAGAGCCCCATCTCCGAAACGTCGTTTTACGTTTTTTACGTTTTATTACTAGACGATGGATAATATCCAAGTAAATTTTTATTCAATTAAAGACAGACTCTTCCCTGAAAAGTTTGGATCCATCTACAAGTCCACAAGGCGCTACACCGCAGAAGACCAACATCACCAGGTAGACTTACCGCTAAAAAAAGAGTCAAACTTATTAAGTATTAGGAATTTTGTACTGCAGGTGGAGAGGAGGCAGAGATGTGTATCTGTTCTCAATATTAGGCTCAAATATGGAAGTGCAGTGCTCACAGATGGCGCATGAAGTCAAAAAGTCAACCGGACACAGGGCGACATCAAAGAAAGGGGTAGGAAAGAAGAACTATATGAGGGAGGAGTAAAGCAGAGGGTGGGGTACGGAGGAAAATAAGGCAAAAGGTAGTAGGAGGGTATATCGTAATTAATACCTTGCCGTCTACAAATATAGGCCACACAACCCATATGGAGTGACAGGCACACACTAGTATTGTTTAAACACAGAGGAAAAAATAGACAGGACAGTGGCTGTGTGTTGTTGGGCGAACAGGATGTTCGGACTTGCAGTCGCGATGCCGTGGCGAACACAGGGAGACTCGCCGCCCATCGGCACCAGGTACAGTAGACCTCCTTGTTCGTCGACCGTTCAGTTTCAACTCCGTGGCCCAAAACACGCGTCTCCTTCGCGAGATTTCAGGTTTTCGGGGCAGCGAGCATGAAGGTAGCTGTTTTCTGGGACGTTGCGCCGTGCAGCCGATATTTCAGTGGCGTTTCGCCCTGGTGATGGAAGCAGCAAGGACCTTTGAAACGTCGGTAAACTTCTACCAGACTATACGGCGCAAAGGCCCAGAAGGCAACCATCAGCATGTTCTTTGTTTTTATCCACTAATAAATGAAGTGTCAGTATCAAGAAACCTAAGGTTTGTAAACTTGGAATCGTTTGGATCATATGAAAACGGAGGTTTGGATGACAGAGCACGTAGCACGTGTGCAATGAATACGTTTAACGATACCGGAGTGTTCGCAAGATGATTGTGTTTTGTGCGCTATTCGAGTAAAAAGAAAGGTGATGTCTGTCCGTAACAATCCTTAAGAGGAATAATTCACGGGAAAGCCACCAGATGACAGCCCTGTCGCCTGCCTCACTCTCCATGTAAGGCTTTAAGGCTTGCATTCGTAAAATTAGCTTAACATTAATAGGTCTGTACAGATTTCATCTAGCGCCCCAAATTTCCACATTACATCTGATATTTGCGGTCACAATTCCATGCAATATTGCCATTATAAAGAGGGACGGAGTGGAACGATACACTTACTGCACCGGAGATAACTCGTTGCATGCAGCGCCCCAATGCTATTAAGTGAGAATCCAAAAGTCAGGTTCCAGTAGTCTAATGTTATTTAAATTAGTTTCACCTTGATCACGAATTCTAAAAGCATTTTATTTCCAGATACGTCGACCGAAATTAGAGGCTGGTTCTCAAAACTTTTCCCTAATTAACAGGGATTAATTTCTTCTTTGAAAAAATGGGGTAATGTTTACACAACTGAGCGCACCACAACTGAACGCGTAACTAGGTGACACTGACAAACGTTTCATATTTTATAATGGACTTTTATGGGTAATGACACTGCGCAATTTATTCCTTGAAAAATACTAAGATGAACAGAAAATAACCTGCCACTCTTTGTAACATTAAACTTTATCACCGTGTTCACAGAAGATCGCCATTCTAGGAGAATCAAACACAGTTCACACATTCACACCTTATGTCTTATTGCGCCTTACGCCATCCTAGTAGTATTAACCTATAGGCCTTCAAGCTTAGTTCTCTTAAGCGACATCTTCCCTACCAAAATTTTGTAAGAGTTTTGTGGTTTTCACGGCGGTAAAATTATGACCTATACCATCATCCGAAAAGTTATAAGATTAAAATGGACCTTCTGGAATATCGAGTGGAAGGGTGTGGATTGGATTAATCAGGCTCAGGGTAGGACGAGGTGACTTGGCTCTTATAAACACTGTAATTCACCTTCGGATTCTATAAAAGGCGGAAATTTCTTGGCTGGCTGAGTGACTATGCCCCTTCGAGCTAATCAGTCTGTTCAAATGCAAAGATAAGCGTAAGTTTCAGTGTAAAAGAAACACGTCATTAAAGAGTGTATAAGGGGCATCTTACGTTGAGATTACTTGTCCAGAAGCCCTATTCCCCCCTGCCTCATAGAACTAGCCCCATTATGCATGGCTTATGCAACTTGCAGTATTTTATTCCTGTAAGTTTATTCTTGTGTTTTTTTATACGACAACAAATTTACTTCGCATGTTTCCGGAAGGTAATATTTGAAACCTTAAATAATGAATATGATCGCATGTGTCAGTTTGTTTAGTCCTTGGCTGCTACTGATTTGCAAGGTTCAGTGTAAGTTCAATCCTTCAGACTACAATTTTTAAGCTTAAAAACATAAATATTCTACATGGTTATGGTTAATAAACGTAAATTAACTTGCACATAAATAAATCAGCATGTGCCTTTCCTTATTCTAAAAATGCTGCCAAAGATTCGCAACTCCTCGTCTGCCTGTCTGTTAGGAATTTGCCAAGAGTCAATGTGAGTTAAACGAGTTATTTTCGAATACATGAATCGATCTATTTCCGCTGTTGTTTCGTGGCTACAAAAGCACGGTATAATGCATAAAGGGATTGACGATTTTTTCAAATGTTATTACTACAACAAACCAAGGCGTGATTCCAGGAAATAATAAAGACAAAATAGAAATATCTAACGTTGTTGAAATTACAGGTCATACACAAGGAACCCGTTCCTTTAAACTTCATCAGCAAAATTTAACATGTTCTTTTACGGTCAATGATTACACTTTGCATAAATAATTTATAACCATCATCTTACAGAGCTACTTCAAGAAACACAAAGCAGATATTCTGGATAATTACCGGAAGTAGTGATGCTATTTATTTATCGCATTGCCTCTGATTATTCACACACTTTGCCCATTGTTTTGTTTCATCAACCGGAAGTGCATTAACAATCAAGTCAGACACAGCTTTTGAGTAGTAAACTTATCTAAAACAGACATTAAGACATCTTCAGGTACTCAATAATTTAGTATTTTCATGTATAAATCAAAGAAGGAACTTCAGCACGCCAAAACTTTGGATTACTAAAACCATCCCTCTCGACAGAATGTTAAAAAAAATTCAAACAAATTCTACAAGACTTAAGACTTCCTTGAAAAGCTGACAGTTACTCGGCTAGTCAAGAAATTAGTGTATTTACAGAACACGCCTGTGTGTCCCGTTTTGAAACAGATGAATCCTGTCCATTTTGAACAGAATACATGAAAGGTCTGTTATTATTCATTTTCGACAAGCTCCATCATCACGGCGATGATGATGAACATATAAAACGTCGGTCATCTTCTTTGAGATCAAACCCAACACCCCAAAACGCTGTGATCTTCATAATCGCCGCTGTAAGGTCCCGAAATCTCATAAATTTAATATAACCCATCAAGATTTGAGGTTTTCACTGCCGTGAGTACGTAAAGATGGCTGTCTTCTGGGTTTAGCGCCGTGTAGTCTGGTAGACGTTTACCAGCGTTTCAGACGTGATTGCTGCCTCCATCATCAAGGCGATGGTGACCCCTAATGTTGGCGGCACAAAAGTAGCAAGGACCTCTGAAACGTTGGTAAACTTCTACACGGCGCTAAACCCAGAAGACAGCCATCTTTTGAACCACCCAGTCAGAACCAGTGCTAGTAGAAATTACGCACATAAATGGATCACAGAAATTTAAACAATTATTAATTTATAGTTCTTGCTAACTTTGCCTAAACTTAGTAGCAGTAATTTTAGTGAAACTGGGTGTCATCAGTTCTTGAATACGGGGGGCCCGAACGAACCTTACGTGTTGTAATTTGCCGGAGTATATGAAAGTCGTCAATTAGCAGACTTGCTGGGACTTCCATTGTAATTTTCCAACGCTTTGTGCGATTGGTCATCTCTCGCGGTTCCACGCGGTCACCCAACCGTGCGCTATACACCCCCATATGCCCCCTCTCTTTATCGCGATAAACCTCCACCATCAACGTTTCACCCCCTCAAAACCAACCCATCCTTTTTCCTGTTTCAACTCAAAATGCTCAGCCAATAGGAAACCTCCATTACTCACCTTATATTCAGTGCACATTACCTATGCAAATGCATCTGAGAGCAACAACTGCATATGTCCAACAGAATATCTTTTGGCAGACTTCGTTAAAGACAAACACAGATGTTTTATTTTCTTCTTCTTAATTTGTTTAAAGACGCCGATTATTAACGAAATACAAGAACTACTGTTTCTGACACCATGCAGTATCTATTTACGGTGCATCTGTAGTGAGAACAGTTTTCAGGCAAAATATTTGTGTTTTCAGTAAAGCGAAATTAGGATCAAGAGATATCCAAACTCACTTTAAAGTTGTGTGTTCCACTGGAATAGGCTACACATTTTCGCTTTAGAAATTAGCAGTTCATTTCCGGCATAAGGACGCAAGTGGATTTTCAACGCAGGTAATTTTTTTTTTAAAAAAAATTTAAATAAACATTTTCACAGTAATCTTCCGGATCCTATTTATAGTTATATTCTAAAATATTCATAAAACTAAATACGCAAAAGCCTACATACAGCATCTAATTTGCTTCATCCACAAGTATCTAAAATTCCAAATATTTGTACTTATTATTTAACACAGAACATGTGTTTCCATTTTCTTCAGCACTCCCATATAAATATTGAATAAAAGGCGAAACAATGTGAAGTCTTCCCCCATTTTGGACCACGTCAGACATAAAATATGACACTGGTACCACATGTTACCCGTTCCTGGGAAACCCGCGTTAGCAATTTTAATGACAGAATGATGGGCAGCTCCAAAGGAAATGCCATTTGTTACATGTCAGAGCTCCGGCCATTTTAATATTGACAGGTATGATTTGAAAAGTTAGCACAGCAAGCTTAAGTTGAAGGACAATAGACTGTGGCGTATCGCCGTCTTTTTTGAGCAACGGCAGTGGCGTTATTTGCCCCATTAAAGCTACAGTAAGCCCCACTTGCTTTATCATTCAACAATTCTACGTTCTGTCCACAGAGCTCATTCATGTATCTCTCATGATTTTCCGACTTAACAACCATTATTTCCTTAAACAGCGTTAACACAATAATTTTTTGAAATGGTTATAGTTTTTTCTTTGCGGTGCGCACTGAGTGTTTAAATATTGTTTAGACAAGCTTCGGCTTCAAAGATTTAATAAAAAAAAAATGAAAATTAAGGCATGATACTGTAGGTATATCTATTTTAAAGAATTTATTTAATAACTAGTGACTCAGCATTCTGATTCTCAGTTTTAGGCAGCCTCTAGGCCTGTAATAAATACAAGTGTTTAAACATAGAATACCTACACGCTCACTTGAGACTTAAAAATGTGAATTTCAGTAAAAAATCTAGGTTCTTACCGATTTTCTTAATCATTTTATGCATATTAAGCTATATTACATTCCTATTATGACGTACGACAAAAATATGACAATAAAGGCCAACGCCCATCACACCGTTGAAATTCAAACGGAAATAGTTCATTTCTTTATGACGTACGAAAAAATATAACAATAAAGGCCAACGCCTATTACACCGCTGAAATTCAAACGGAAATAGTTCATTTCGTATTCGTCTCTTACTCTTTTTCCTAACTTTATCTTATTCACTATTTTTTTCTTATTTCTTTCCGATCCGTTAAAACTCGGAACAACAGTGAAAACATAACAGCCGAAACGTAATTTCAACTTTTAAGTTACCTATATTACAGATACATCTTAAAGCTACTTAATTGTAGCAGCATTTCTGAAATAGAACATTCTGACATCTAGCTTCACTATTGACAACATTTTACATAACTTTTTTTCCCCTCGAGGTCCGTGCCCATTTAAATATTTCCTCTGTGAGCAGAAACATACACTGAAACATCAAGCTGCAGTTAAACTACTTAGTCTTTATAAAGTTACATCGCCGCGGATTGAGGAAGGGTTCCAATGAACCTTCGGGTTAAATACGGGCAGAGACATCTTCAACAGCTTAGCGACTACCAACCTAGCGCCATTAAGTCAGTCGTAAATTTCAAAGTGATATTCACATTACAGACTGATGCTACTTTTGCTTACTGCGATGTGGTTCTCGTGATATCAGAAAGGAAAGCATGCAAGTTATAGGGGGGAATAAGAAAAGCTTTCCATAAAATATAAGCCATTCCCTGTACCGCACTCGATGGAGCTCTTTAACGTAATTACAAAGTAGAAGCCATGGACGTTCGTATCTGAGCAATAATTACTATCGGGAGTGGGTGCCTAGGCATATGTTAAGCAGTATTGTGTCATACAGTGCACAGATCACAGTAGAAGAGTCTATCGGTGAGCTATAAGCCGAGAAACCTGACAGAATACTACAAGGCCTTACCTTACCTCTCTCACTGTAACGGTGTACATACAATACCTCATTTCCTCAAGACTCGAATTATAAGAGTCAACTTTTATTCAATAATATAAACATCATTGACACCTTACAGTACAGACTCTCTGTCTATAACTGTTGAAATCCAGAACCTCATCTGTGAAATGTCTCTTCCTTTAAGGCCCTGTCAATTTTCCTCCATACCACCGTAAAAATAACTTCCTTCCTTACGCGACAGAATATTCTAACCCGATTACTTTCCTCGTAGAAGTTTTTATATCCCTTCATATACTCGGATTTTCGATCTGTAAAACAACTACGTAATAATTCCACTGCCTCGGAGGTTCTCGCCAGATTATCCGGAATGAAGAAAGCAGTGCTTCGCATTCTGTGAAGTTCCGATGGATCTGCTCTCATCCAACAACGCAAAAAATTAAGTACGGTACCCCACATTTAATGGTCTATAGTCCTATATAAAGTCGTGTCGAAGATGTCAACATGACTGAAGTGTCTCATCTGCGCTGAACCTCGCTTTGCATGAGGCTCCGACGAGTCTGGGAACGGACACACAAGCCCACTGGGCGTCGACCATCGCTTTTCTTTCAGACTCTGCTTTTCCGTGACGCAACATGCAAATCTTGAAATAATGGACGACTGGGTGGCTATTTCCTGAGCAACCACTCACAACTACTAAAATATTCCACAGGAATTGAAACCGGTAAATCGGTTGAAATGGGCGCTTCGTGCCAGCTGGAACAACTTCTCAGCTACAACTTTCCATTTTCGTATTGAACTGCAACCGAAATGCTCTGTTTATAAATATTTTATAAAGAATTACATAACAAACAATATCCAGGCAGACCTACGAGAGTAACATGTCTGATTATCGTAAAGCGACAGTACCAATTCTACTTCCCTGAGCCTTCTGTAGGCTAATATCTGCTGTCCTTTGCATATCAGAAAGATCACATGCCAAATAACTACGCCGTCCCGGAGAATTAAGATGAGTGCACAAATTTCTCAAAATGTGTTCCTTAGAAATACTTCACTGGCATTGATGACTATCAACGTACATAAAAATCCACTGCAGATATCAAACTACAGCATCTAGTATTAATATCTTCGTACTTAAAGACTTTTTTTTTTAAATATTTGGTCACAATTTCCTTTATGGTGGGGGAGACGAGGAATGCGCATATGATTTAATGCAAAAAGACCCCAAAAACAAGCCCACTTGTAAGACACAGAAAGACTACATAAAAGTTTAATAGTAAGATGGATCTTAGAGAGGTAGACTCTTAGGAGTTCTGGTATTATTGCTGTTGAGACGTACGATTCTGTTACCACAGTTGACAGCTTTGCTCAACAATAATTGATAGAATTCCTCGTTATATAATACTGTAAAGCACTAACTTACAAAATCCCACCCAGTTTTGGAAACCTTCCTAAGACTCGTTGAGTAAAAAGATACTTTTAGAATTTAAAAGGTACGTTATTCTACCGCTGAATTTTTTCAATAACTGCAGAAAATCTTTATTTTACATAGAAAATACTAAGTGTAAACAACCACTAATCCCTACCGAGAAACATTTTTGACAATGCGTGAACACATTCTATGAATGGAACTCTTATATGTTCTAAAAGCTTGGGAAATTTTATTTGTCTTACTCTAGGGTCCGCTTGCCAACGAATATGTCTTTAAAATTGTCTTTGTTAAAAACCGTGTAATTTCCAGCGACTGTTGTAAATGTTTAAATAAAAAAGAAAGTATACGGTGCATGGAACACAGGGGGGCCTATCATTAAAAGATATTGATTCATACAGGGCCTACTGCATAAGACATGCGAATGAAGTGAAGTGAAATGTAAAACTTTCTAAGAAGAACTGTTAAGTTTTCATTACGTTTTCTGTGACGCAGTTCCCATTGTTTGAGAACACACTCTCTTCAATATTTCAAGTGTGAAACCACGGGCAGGTTAAGCGTTTTTGGTCTTCTTGTAATTTATAAATTAAAACATCAAAAGAAAGCTTCATTTCTGAATGACATTTTGACAGTTTCCTATAGTTTTAATATTACTTTATTTAGTATTCAGTAGACCTACTCATTACAATTTGAAAGCAAAAAACGACCAGTGGATAGAAGTTATTTTCAAGCATGTTCCAAGTCGGTTCTTGCGGAGAAAAAGAAATTAAAAAAAACTACAAATTTTCGGTTGACCCAATGGCATAACGTCCATATCAAATTTCATCCGTCCAGAAATTGTAAAGTATAATTATGCAGAAGGACGGATGGACAGACACGTTTTAAACAACACAGGATAATTAATCGATTAATTTGCATGACAGTAAATGAGAACCAAAACTGGCGAAAGTAATGCAATTTTGCAAGTTACTTCATTTAATCATGAAGAGTTGTATCTTTACCGAATGCATTTGACTTCCTTTGTTCGTATATTCCCATCATGCTATGCGTGGTCAGGCACGTAAATAAATATTTCTGTGTGCTGGAGACATGGAAGTTACAGAAAGTTCAAACCTTTGTAATATTTCACAGGGCAACAGCTAAAAGTACGCGTTATAACGTAGACCCAACTTTACATACTGAAAAGGCATATGATTTTAAGCAAGTTCAAATCTACTTTCTATCCGATAGCTCTTATTTTATTTACGAAGCCAATGATCTGTTCACTCATTTGTTAATCCCTTTGTCCGTTTCGGAAAGACAGAAAGAAAAGACGTATTTCTTTGGGTTAAATGGCCGAGCTTCTACCAAGCTCTAAATATATTAAGCAATGTCCCGGACGAAGAATGGGAATAGTTTAATGCCCTTAAGGCATCAAATGAATAAGTGATAGGCTTATTGCTTGAACATGAAATACTCAGGTGTCTTACATTCAGTTGCAATAGAACCTACAAAGACTTTCACCTCTTTCCGAGCGAAAACCTATCTCTGTCTCATGGTTTCCTTAATTCTGTTTTTGGGAACTGTCGTGGGTTGTTTCAGCCAAAGCCACGACCACCTAATTCTGATTAATTAATTAACTCCATGATCAGAGTCATTCTTGTGAAGATAGCAGTCGCTGAGCTAACCAAATAAATTCCCGTCTTTTATGCAACTGGACGGTTCATTACCGTGGCCGCCAGTGGATCCATTCCTGATTCAGATGAATCCACCGTCCAACACGATTACTCAAAAATTAATTTTTATTTCATCCCTCCATCTACGATTAGGTCTTTTAAGTGATTTTAAGGCGTTTCGTTCAAAGCCTAGTAAGCATTTATAATCTTTTCAGCCATTTTTCTTCAAATTGTTCATTCTCGTGATCACTGCAGGATGCTGTGTTACCGCCAAGTAACTGATCACGTTGTCAGTTTCGTCTGCTGTCACTCGGCGAGATCCACTTTGTCCTGGGACAATCCCCACGTGCCACAGTACTGACATGTCCACATATGATACGAAGGGCAACCATTTTGACCATTATCGTAATACATAATTTCTAAACCCTGTCTGTATCTCCTGAAGCACATCGTGCAACACACGCAATTTTATTTCATGAACCCTATGTGACGTAGGCCTACTTTATCTTGAGTTCTGTAAGCAGACAAAGAACCGACGAAACGTCTATTTTCAAAGTGTGCCTTAAAATGAACTGAGACGCCTAATTGTGGCTTCGAACCGCGGTAGAAACAAAGACAATTGAGAACTCTTTTGACGTAGGGCTATTTAAATTATTTCACGATTTTTCTGATCATATAACGTCTCGTATAACGAAAAATTTGAATGAAGAAATCTAAGGATTTAACACTGAAAAGAAATGGCTTTAACGTTGTTATTTTCCGCAATAAAATCTTTTATTAACTTTTCGTTCAGCCTACTGGTAGGCCTGCTACCCTATTATAGGAAGGATAGAATGATTAGACACGTAACGTAGTATTAATATCGATATAAATCCTTGATATAAGCGTAATTTAATACTTTTGTTATTTTAAATATTGCTAAGTTAATAGGCTATAAAGATTATAAAGAGTCTATTATTTGTATCTCATAACGAATGCGAAAAATTCATAATTCTCAACATTCAGAAATCTAGAATCTTTGCGAGGAAATCTGATACACATTGCCTTGTTAGATAAACGACTGTCAGATTGTTGCAGATGGGATTAGACTACAAGACAGAGGACCGTAGCAAGAAATCCACATAAGTAGGCTATCAGCCACACACGTAGCGTTCAGATTCTTTCAGCTGTTGCTCCGTGTATGGACCACATTGTGCTATGTTCAATTGATTAGTCACAAAAACTATTCCTCACCTGCTCCTAGGACAGGTGGCCACAAGCTACAAGCAAATAACATTTAAATTTCCGGAAAATATGGACTCTTTTCCATTCCATAACCTCTCTGTTCCTCCCTTCCACATGCGGGTAAAAACTCCAAAAAACAACGAAATCAAGATGCCATGAGTCATAGATTATAAAAAGCTGAAGTCGGTAAATTGATCCATAAAATCGATATGCTAGAAGTAAATAACATACGGTAAGGATATGTTAATTATATGCTTTGATATAAGTCGGTCGTCAAAAGAAACATCTGTCTAAAGTACGTCGTCTGTTTTTTACAACTGATTTTTATCGATACACATAACAAAATGTTCCGATCTAAGATATGTACACATCATTGAGTTTTCATAAATGACATAACCTATTTTTTTTATTTTTACGTATTCAACACCTGTAAAACCAGAACGATTAAATCGACTGATAACTCGTATTGTAAGTGTCGAAAATAAAAAAAAATGACACCAAATATCTTGTTGATAACCCATATCTATAGCACATACAAACTGAATTATTATGGGCTATTTTTTAACATGATTTTGCTGTTTCGTATTTACTTAAACATAGAAATATTTTACTTTGTTTCGGGAACTTTCCGCTCACATCCGCGAAACTAAGACGGAATGTCACTTCTTACATTGCGTCTAATAAATGTCACACTTTTATTAAACTTCTAAACTTCTAAACGGAAGGCTATCTAGATTTTATTTTTTCCCAAAAAATATGAGTGCCAGTAGTAATGATTACTTAATCTCGGTTTAGGTTGACTTTACATAACCTGGACAGCTTCTGTTGAAAAATTTATACACAGAACTGACTAATTTTTGCTCTGAATTACCGGGATGATAAATGTTCCTGTACACGACGAAATAAAATGGCAGGCAGTAATGTTCCGCCATGATGGTTTCTCCCGTGTCACGGAACTCCCTCCCGCCCTCCTGGAGTGTCGTTAACGCGTCCAGTCGCGGCTAGTTGCGCAGTTTTCCGATTGCTTGTTGCCTGCCCATACGTGACCAATATACTGGGGGTCATATCGTGCGCATGGCAGTAGCCATTCTCATCTCATTTGCATTTGAGTAATTTACCTTGTACGATAACCAATCTTACGTGCTTTCAAACCTCCAACCCATTTACAATAAGGTTCATTAACACTTTGATTTACATAGAATATTCGCCGTTATTGAAACTGGGAGAAAGGACACTCTGGTTTTTAAATTATGTTACATGCAATGCTCGTGATATCGCATGTGTTACCATTTTAAGATTATTTTACAAATAATGTAATTTATTGTTCTCTAAAAGCTACGCCTACAGATCACACTTCATTTTTTTAGAACGTTTACTGTTAAAACAGAACTATGATAAACAAATTGAATATGAAATGTAATTTCTGTTCTTATGTTCTTTGTTTTAAAGTCGCCACGTCCTGTTTTGAAAATTGAAAACGTTAATGTCACATACTGGATGATGGATTGGAAAGTAGGGAGGTAGAGTGTAGAGAACTTCCAGTGACCTACTTAACTCCGTCTCTTATACAGCCTAATGCAAACACAGCTACAAAGAACTGCCTTCTTCAGTGCAATATTATTTAGGTCTTCTCATCTTTCGTAAGGCCTGTCATCTTCCTCCCATCTCGTTACTCGTCTTCAACGTGATCGTACATTCTTTAATTCTCCGTTCCGAGCAAATCAGTTCTGGGCCCGTGTATCCAAAAAAATAATTTTGTTTCTCAAAGTTTAATCCATTCAGATCAAAATATCTTATTTCCTTAGAATCCATTTTAATATAATATTCTTCTGTGAGTTTCTCATTGGATTTCCAAGAGTTCTCCCCGCCAAAATTCTGTAAGCGTTTCTTGGAATGTTTATGTGTTAGTGAAATTAATCCCGAGGTTTCCCAAGACTTTCACCTTATTTTATTATGACGTTATCGAATAAAGAAGGCTTCCTTATATTCCGTGTTACCTCCGATTTCAAATCCGACATTTCAAATCAGCATTAACAGTCATTACAGAGTTACGAAACAAAAGAACTGATCTTTGATATTTCAGGACGAAAAAATATGTGAGCTTCCTGTCTGTGGAAGAGTTGGTAACCACGCGGAAATATTACTTAACAGCATAATACAGCGTCTTCTTTTCTGTCTGGATTTACCATTTAAGAATGGCTAAGCAAGAAATAAAAAGGCATTATATCCAGGGAATGAATGTAAATCCGCACGCTTTGAAACACGTATAATAACGGCTTTTTATCTGCGAGCTTAATGGATTTTTGGAGGAAATAAAGAGGGCACTTTCCTGGCGCTGCGCACGTAAGATATGGCGAACACGGAACATATTTGCATACGAAACTACCTGCTGTGATGGAGAGTTTACGAGATTAACATAAAGTAGATTAGACGCCCTCGTGCACAGGGCCAGATCGGTGGTAAAGCTGACTTTTACTTTTTCCGCGAGTTTGACTCCCTTCACAAACTGCCACTTACCGGATGACGAACAATCTTGTTATCTCTGTTATGGTCTAAGTAGAACCTACCGCATCAACCAAATAATTCCCTTACTAAAATTAACTGTCGGTACATACCAGTATGTAAAACGTTTAAATTCAGAATTTCTTACACAC
The DNA here is from genome assembly GCF_000696155.1 of Zootermopsis nevadensis. Next base: position 432,661 of record NW_019059934.1, read on the forward strand.
ATAAACCCTACTGATGTCACAATTCACTAGCTTAGGAACAGTGAATAAGAGAATTTAAATAAGAAATATTAAACGTTTACTGCGTAATAATCAAGACAATACCAATATTAAATTCAGCCAAGTCAATATACTATAGGCTACAGAGCACAGACTTAGGATAGGCTTCTATGTGATTAAAATAAGTTGATTATTCGTGTTTTTTTCCGTCTAATCACAATTGTATATAAATAAAATTATACATAAGATATTAAAATATCATTTATATATTTGGTACAACTTTTTACTACATGTTTCGGTTACATTGAGCCATCTTCAGGTGTAAAGTTAAAAGTTAAAATTATAATCTTATAAACAAAAACTTTTAACTTTTAACTTTACACCTGAAGATGGTTCAATGTAATCGAAACATGTAGTAAAAAGTTGTACAAAATATGTAAATGATATTTTAATATCTTATGTATAATTTTATTTATATACAATTATGATTAGACGGGGAAAAAACACGAATAATTAAATTTTAATTCACAATATGACGCAATTATATCAACTTATAAAATAAGTTGGTTTTTTTTTTAAAAATAACACAAATTTTTCGATGGCAAAACTACACCTGTCGCTGTCTGTGAGGAAAGAGCAGACGATAACGTGAGTAATGAAACAAAAACTGAAAGGATTGTGGACCTCTTAGATAGCCTGCAATGCCGATATGTGTTTCGGCTGACTGAAGAACATCGTAAACATGTTCCTTCTTCATATGTCTTCAGCGCCAAAAATCAAGTCTCTTAACTTGTAGTGGCGTCCAAATTTTATAATCTTCTCATCTATTTACAGGTCTTCCTAAATCTCTGATCAGTTTCGGTGTTTGTTTTATTGTAGTCTGAGGTTTTTTTTCCGTTCTTTGAAGGAGATCAATCCACTTTTATCATCATAAAACATGAGTGTGGCTCGATTAGAAATAGGAATATTGAGGAGCAGTGTAACGCACGGACAGGAAAACCATCTAATACATTGCAGATTCTTCTTCTATTATTATTATTAATTATATCTTCTGTGTTATTATTCTGTTTAAAACGATTAATTTCTCTCATAAGCTACTTTTGCTGCTTGTCTAGAAATCTCACTCTATCATCACATGTACAGAATAGAATTTCAGATATCTTTATTTTTATATAATCACTTTTTTGTCGTAGTTTTCAGATCAGGATAAAATGACAAGTTAAAATATAAATCTAGCACATACTTTACATAAACTATGACATTAAAATAGAGAAATACATCATATAGGCTATGTATCCTGATTCTTAAAACAAATTAAAGCAGATAAGATTTATTTAATAATGTGATTATTCCAGATGAAACGCAGACCTAAAGCAAGAATCGTGTCCTTCAATACTTACGTTTAAATAAAAGTTAATTTATATTTATAAACAATAAGAGATCTTATCAGTATATTAAATTTTCAACTGGATATGACTTGCGTAAAATTGTACATCTGATACGCGATCAACCAGCAGCGTTTCATATTAGCTTATTAAGAAGATACAGATGTCTGAAACAAAACACGCTTCGTTCTTCTTGTTCAGTGGCGTTCTCATTTCCTGCAGGGACAAAGATGAACTGAGTGGCTAGGAAAAGCAACAGCTGGTAACGTACGCACATTTTTCAGATAACCCAAAGTGAAGTAATTTTGATTTGTCAGAACTGTGAAGGCAACAAGGAGCAGAATATTCTAGGCCAATGTGTTATACGTATTACATCGGTAGAGCCATACTTAAATTCATCTAACAACGCAAATCCCATACATCAAATTTTATATAAATGTCTTCATTCGTTGCGGGGATGAAGCATCCTAGTAGACAGAGTATTAGACGTGACCTCGCCATTACATCGGACTATTACTTTCGTTTAACTAACTCTTACAATGTTAAGCCTGTATAGTTTTTTCTAATTTTATAATCATATTATTAAACTCTGAAATTTTAAAGTATAAGGTAAGAACTGAACAATTATAAAGTAGGGCTCTGACTTATTGTTAAACAATAAAAAGATACCCTACTTTTAAAATGCTTAAAATTTTAAACAATCCAGAGACAAATGTTTTTTTGTTATTTGGAAAAAGTTGAACTCTCACAGAAATTCAACTAAAATTATTTTAGAGCTAAAACGTCCATATAAACTACATTTCCGGAGAAGATTCATCACAACGTTCACATAATCCGCCAAGTAACCTTCCCTATTCTGAATCTACTAAAACCAGTCCACAACTTCATATTCTACCTCTCCAAGATATATTTTAATATTATCTTACCATCTAGGCCTACACTCACTCAAGTAGTCTTTATCTTTGAGGATTCCCCGTGCATGCTACCTGGTCCTCCCATCTCACCAGTGTTTAATTTCCCTGCCAATGTCATGCAAAGAATAAACGTGTCTTCCACATTTTGTTAGAATAATTTCATTTGACTGTGAGCGACTGCAGTCTGAAGCAAGCTGCTCAGGTACGTCAACCGGACCTTGAGCCTCTGCTGTAATAGTGATTTGCCCGAGCAAAGATTATATGGTAGAGCCTCAAAATGTCCAAGGATCAGGAACCACAAGACATGAATTCACTGCGTATCCTTCCAGACAAAGCCTGTCAATACGCGTATGATGTGGTAGGGCCAGACATTGTAAAATGTCACAATAACATTTGCTTTATGTAGAAGAAAAATATGGTCAGAGGAAATTACTACGCGTACTGGAACGAACGTGGCCATCATGGGGACCGAGACAAGCCCTGCCCACATTTAAAGACAGATATGAGAATTACAGGTTGGTATTCAGCTGGTAAACGGAATGATAATAATTAGGTGCTGCACTGTGGCTCGTTGTGCGAGTGACATTTGTTGGCTAAACAATGGGCATCGCTAATGAAACAAAGTGTCCTGTGGTGTCCTGGTTACCGCAACATGGCCTACCATGTTTTATAATTAATGTTCTTTTGTAGAAGGTACAACATCTGTGTGACTGGGAGTTTGACACTGCTTTGTTCACTGAGTTGTATAAACAGGTAACCCGCTCCAGACCGAAGGCCTAACCTTCTCAATCAGCTTCCCTTTTTATCTCCCCGCGCCCCAAATTCTGTTCATTCTTACACCAGAAATAATCCAAAAATATCTGACAGAAGAGACAGACACCTACATGTTCCTGACGTCCGGGGTTCGGACCCCTTTATGTCATTATGTGATGATACACAAATAATGTCTTACCCTGCACAGCTGAGTGTTCAATGCCTGAAGGGATACATCTCCATCAATAAAAGATCCGTCTACATGCATAGTACAACTTAGTCTAATCTTAGGATTACTGTGATTTAAGGTACTGAGATCGACACTCGAGACTATGAGGTACGCTTTTAATTAGCGTCCAATATCACGAAACGGTAATACTGAGCTTTGCTTGGGAATCAAGAGTTGTAATTATGAAATTAACCGCATTCAGGGATAATTAATAACAAGCTACAACCAACTAAATTACACGCCGTGTACACCCAATAGCAATTACATGATTATGGGGCTACAGAAGATGCAAGAAGAGAAGCCGTCTAGAGAAGCATATGCTTTTCAACTCTAGGGGAAGGGGGGGGGGGAGAAATCTGTAGATCATTGTAAAGAATTTCACCTGCCTCCCTCGCGTATTGGGCTCGTTTTTGTACAACTGTGTATATCCACTGCAATTAGGGCCATAACAAGGAGAAAACTGACTGATCTTTCAGAGCTACACAGAAGTAAGTCGGAGAAACCAGCTCAGTGCAGTTACTCTTGAGAAGCTGTCAGTCAAGTCCAGTGGCTGGCTTTTGTGAACACGGTAATGAAATTTAAATTATAAAAGCAGGGGCTTTCTTGGAAAACAGCACATCAACACGTTAATTTTTTTCAGTTAGCATGATCATAAGAGGATCAGTTAATTAGGCTACATGGGCCAAGGAACCGAACAACCATAACGCCTCAGTACAAAATAAAATAAATGTATTTTGTCGAGTGTCATTTCCAAATTGTTACACTTTCGAGACGTACTCTACTGTTCTCAGATTAATTGGTTCTGATCATTGCTACGAAACTGCGTTTATATCAGGAGTCAAGGCAAGCGAGACAGGTGATTCATGGACTATCAGAAGCTGCTTATAAGCCCGTCTTACAGTGAAGTAGGACTGCACACTAGACTCTAAGTAAAGTGTAGGAACTTAAGCCAAAAGTCGTAAATCATCTGACAATGATAAGAACGTATAAATTGTATGAAAAGTGTAATATTTTAGAAATGATACGATACTGCTACTACTACTACTACTACCAATAATAATAATAATAATAATAAAATTAGGGACCATTTATATTCTCGAAATGAGTGTAAGAATATCAGGAGCACGCTGAGGACGAAACTAATATAAAAATTATATTCACGAAGCAGATTAATTTGAATTAAACACTCCCCCTCTCCTCCACAACCTTTCATCTTTGAAAACCTGAATATTCTCTACCTTAGATTCCTGTTTATGTCGTATGAAGCTTGTCTCTCACTAGGTACGTGCGAAGAACATGAAAGATAATACTAAAATGGATATTAATAAACGCAAGGTCACAAGCGTGTACACCGGCTTATGATAGGGACGGTGGCAGGTTCTTGTTAATAAAAGATATGGAATTCTTTTAACAGCTGAGCGACTATTAGCGTAACTCTCCTCTATGTAGTTGCTTAATTACACGGTGCAATTTACTTTTGGTAGGTTAGACCTAATTATTGATGTGTAAATAATAAATAAAAGTGAAAATTAACTAGGCAGATGAAAAATACAAAAATGAACAGTCTCATGTTAAATTAATGAGATGGTGACATAATGGTATGTGCACTAATATATCAATTCTGTTTAAATTCCAGTGTGGCCATCACCTGACAAGACATTTCCACATGGATTCCAGTAAGTAAACTTTGTAAGACTTGAGGTTCTCACAGCGGTGAGTATGAAGATTTCTGTCTTCTGGGTTCTTGCGCTGTGTAGTCTGGTCGATGTTACCCAACGTTTCAGAGGTCATACTGCCTCCGTCATCAGGGCGGTGAGTATGAAGATTTCTGTCTTCTGGGTTCTTGCGCTGTGTAGTCTGGTCGATGTTACCCAACGTTTCAGAGGTCATACTGCCTCCGTCATCAGGGCGATCGCCCTGATGACGGAGGCAGTATGACCTCTGAAATGTTGGTTAACATCGACCAGACTACACAGCGCAAGAACCCAGAAGACGGAAATCTTCAAGTAAAATTTTACCTACAGTAATACACCAAGGCGTATATAACCCAAGTTTCTATTCGTTTTTCTATCCATCTTTATTTTTCACTGTAGGCTGTTAAATTCCAAATGTAATCGAAATTTATTCAGTAGCCATAGTTTCTGAAATGAAACACGTGGATCCCTATAATGTTCGCATTGCGCGTTTATTTCATATTTCTTAATGATTAATTCGTTTTGTATTAATAATTTTTGCTGAAGAAAAAAATTTTCGGTTTAGACATTAGTTCACTTCCTTCATTTGTAACCTTAATATGAAATTGGTTTAGTTAAATGAGCCCGTGGAAGACGCGGGCTGCACCGTGTGCTTCCCTCAGATGTGTGATGTGAGTGGACGACGAGACCAATTCATTTACCTGCAGCTTCAACCTTCCTATGTGACGTCACGTAAAAGAAATTTTATTTCGAAAGTTATTACAGCAGTAAGCTACATTTTGTGATCAACGCGCTGAAAGTTTTGCACGAGATGAGGCTAATTGCATTACAGGCAGAAATGAGAGCGTTCAACTCACAAAAGCACTGCGTCTAGCGGGTGCATGTTATAACAACTGCGTTGAACAGAAAAAGTTTATTTCTCGAAAACAGATCTAGCCGGATCTTGGAGTGGTTCACGCCTTGTATTTTTTTTTTAAGTACAGCCGACAGAAACACCTGCAAGTGGCCGATCCAACAATTACAAAGACATATAATTACAGTTTATCCCTTTGCTTGTAAATACTCAATACATATAATAATTTTAATACCCTCGATTACTATTTTCTATAATCTCTGTTAACGATATTTCTACAATTGTTTGTGGCCACATTCCTATTTTAATAACAGTTAACTAACAAAACCTCACTGTTCTCTAAGTGTAATTACCATTAAAATTACTCTGTAACCCATTAGGCCAGGCTGGCAATAATTTCCAACAGACTTTAAGTTTGCAAGGAAAGTTAGTTCATTAGCGACTTTCATATTTCTGTACAGTTTACAGGAAAGTAAAAGTGACTGTAATCTTACGATGTATGCCGAATTCAGCTCCGTACTCAAGGGGGAGGGTGAGTGGTCAGTTTCGTTCTCCAGTCGTCTTAACCTCAAGTAAATTATGCGGTAATGTAATCACTGATGGTTGAAACAGCGGATGGACCTCAAAGCCATTCCACGCGTGTTGGCAATGTGATTAACGCTCGTGAGAAGTATTTTAGAACATTTTGTTAGAGTTTTCTAAAATGGTCGATTTATAACACCACAAGTATTTTAAACACCGTCCATTGTCTAACGTGTAACTAATTTAATATACTCAACGATTCGGAATCTGAGTTATTGCAGTCTTTAGGTGATATGATGTCATTATTCTGACAGGTTTTGTTTTGCTGTGTGAATGTAGATTACGATAATAGCCGACGAAATGAAGTGTTTAAAAATCGTATGGGCCAAATAGACGACCGACAAGGGACAATGTCACACATAACTCTAATATGACATAGTTTTGTCACAAAGTTATTGAGTAATGAAACAATTTTTTTTTAAAATCGGGCCATCGTTCCTGATGGAAACCCAGGAATTCGTTAGTACGAACAATATGAACAGTGCTAGACACAACCAGACAAGAATTTAATCATCTGCTACGAATTTAAACTAGACTTGAGTTTACAAATTTGTTGATATTTGAAGACAGAATTCCGATGCCGAAAATTATTATAATTATGAACAACTGTTAGTCTATAAATAATTACACGAATTATTGTAATTGATGCGCAATTAAGTGTCTTCCATTATTTTCGATCTTAACTTCTCACTGGCAGAAATTTGAGTAATATGTTCAACGAACACGTATTAAGTAGGGATAATAAGTAGGCATACAGGTTGCGAGGAAATGCAGGTGTGGGAAAACGTGACAGACATGTGAACCTAAGTCACGGTACTTCGAGACGCTGGGGTTGAATAAAGCTTTGTTGCGCAGACCCCACAGAACCCCACCCCAACGCATGACGAAGTCACGTAGGTCCGAGCCTTCGAGATCGAAGGTTTGGGGCTCTATGATAGTTTCAGTGGGCCTTTAGGTCTAAACCGCAGTACTGACAAATGGATTTGCATGCCATTTACTGTAGGCCAATAAATAATCGGCTCCCTGATGATGAAGGCAGCAAGTACATCTTAAACGTCGGTAAACGTCTACCAGACTATCAAAGAACAAACGGTAATTATGTGACAACAATCAATAGATCTTCTATTGTGTTTATTTATTTCGAAAGATTCTCATTGTAAACAAGATTATTTCCTTAATCAGCGTTAACCGCGTGATATTTGTAATGGTAAACAGTTGTGTTTTCTTTGCGGTAAGAACTGAATTCTTAAATATTATTCAGACGAGCTACGACGTCAAAGGGTTAAATTTGAGATTACTAATGTTTTGTCATATGGGGCTATTTGGATCGAAGCCATAAAAATTAATGGTAGTAGAGATGTAACAAGGAAAATGCCGTGCATCACGCATAAATCTATCAACTGGGCAAGTTCATGTTGTCACATTTAGCTTCCGGTCACGAGGAATAGGCATGAACGGATAAAGTGAAGAACACGGTTGTGTTCCAACAGATGGCACTGGTTACAGACGCTGTAGACTATCTGATCTTACGGTAACCACGACAGCCTCTCCCTTCAACACAATTTATCGGTTTTGTTAAAGACTATTTATACACTAGAGCTCAATGTTTACTGTGTAGAGCTATTTAAATAATTAGGGATTACATCTGAAAAACGTATGACGCTAAAATATAATCCAAAATATAAAGTTACTAAATATTCGCAATAACATTAAATGCAGAAATGCAGATTGAGAATTAAGAAAAAAAAATATTTAAGGAGCACAAATACGCAGCAGGTCTCACGCCACGCCACAGAATTTTTCTTGGACATTAATAATTACTCATCTTATCAAGATATTTCCCGTTTTTAGGGAACCCGAAATTTCATCACTATGCTAACATAAAGCCGGTGTTGGATCTCATCCCGAGTCACATAAATCCATTCCACAAACAATTTAATTAATATAAATTTTAATATTACTCTTTCGTCCAAGACTGGACCTCATAAGTGGTCCATCTCTTGACGTTTTCCAGTTAGAATGGTGTGGAAACGTCGTGTCTCGTACGAATAACTCAAGTCGTTGATGATCACAGACTATTAAAATTGCGCATGTCTCATTGGGGTTAAGCGTATATAATTCCAATGAAAAGGACTCATTACTTGTCATCATGGACGTAGGCTTCTGAGTGGCATTTCCTGCTGTAACTATGGCAACAAAACTAACAATATGAATCATGAGAGAAATTGATGTTGTAAAGAATAAAGATTACAGAGGCAAGCTTACATGAACCCATAATTCTTACATCAGACTACCATCTCTACAGTAAAATATATTACTACGTGTTCTATATTCATTTGTTTTTATGCCAGGGCTGTACAAATGGAGATTCTTCAATTGCTTCCGTCAAAAAAGTAATGTGGAGATGAAACCAACAAAAAAGAAATTTGAACTTCTCAGTTTCTAAGCAATCTTTTGAAATAGGCCTATAGTAGTTCGGTTCCACTGTTCTAAAACTTTAATACAATGACACATTTCGACAGAAATTGAAAATATTTAGACATAAGAAACGGAAAGTAATAGCAAAATTTATACCATTGCACGACTACAATAAGAAGCCTCAGAATTGTGATCTTTGCCTAAATGATGAAGTGTCAGTAATTAAATTAAGGACAGATGGATGGATTGTCACGATCAAACAGGATTAAAATTATAAATGTGTTCAGACGTTTAGCACCAGAAACCTGAAGAAAAGAGAGAGCACTCATGAGACCTATGAGTAGATGGGAAGATAATATTAAAGTGTATCTTAGAGACCATCTTATCAACTAGGACTTATACTTTTTCCAAGAAATAACTTTCTGTGTAGTTAATCAGTCAGTAAACCTATCAGTGGCGCTTGGTCGCTGGGACCGTGGTTTCGAATCCCACTCAAGCCACGGATGTTTGTCCGAGTTTTTCTGTGTTGTGCTGTCCTGTGTACAGGTAGAGGCCTTGCGACGGGCCGATCCCTCGTCCAAGGAGTCCTACTGAATGTCTATAGATCGAGCCAACGAAAAGTTGGGAACCGCGGTTCTCAGGCACTTAAAGAACGGGTCGTTCCCAATATCCCCAGTAAACCTATCAAAGAGCCTTTTTCTTGTCTTACGTCAGCCGTGCATTTCTGTACTATCCTCAGTTGATGGACTGATTCTGCATTTGACCTACGCCTACGAATTCACACAGAGTGTCTGACAATGTTCATTATCTCTGTACAAATTCTGAGTCATAGAAGGTCAAAGTACGTTGGTTACAACAGCCAATATAACCTGGATAGGCTATTCACTGGGCTAATTAAAAGCTATGATCGCCCCAGAGTGCCACAATACGTCTATTTCCGAGACAATAGAACTGAACAGGGCCACTGTGTTCAAACCACTCTATAAAATCTCCATGGCAACCACAGCGGTTTTCGTAAACAAGAGAGCTGTATGTAGTGAGTGACAGGCCACAGAATGTATTTCTCACGCCTGAGTGCCGACTGTAGACCACGTGACGCTTTCAGTAATGGCGTGTCTATCTGAGTTATACAAACAAAAACAACGGAGTGTCAGGCTTTCGTATATTCGTATATGATCTCTGCGATGACGTTTTAACATTCTTATTTGACGTACTTGCCGGATCTAGTTTGCTGGAATGCATTTTATCTGATCGATTCTGCTGTGTTCTAGCCTATGAAGCGCCACTTAACAACGAAAGTAAGATTCGTTCTGAAGGATTTTGACGATGGTGTAACACAACCTGGATTTTAGGGTTCTTGGATCTTGTCCCTATTCTGTCCCATAACACCAGGCGACCGCTACGGTGGTCTAGCGGTTAGAACGCTGGCCTTGTAATCCTGGGGTCTCGGGTTCGATTCCCGGCGGTGCCCGAATTTATAACTTGTGTTGGGCAAGGCCGTGGTCTAGGCAACACGGAGTTTTCCTACGGGGGCTTCCCCGGTTTCTCCGTGGCATCCCAACAATTACTCCATGCACACACAGAAGAAGGCAATGGCAAAACACTTCTGGATCATCTGCCAAGAACATATATGACACCAGACGATGGACAGGGCCTGAAACCACCAACAAACCAGAACGAAAGTGGGACAGATTGCATTTTATTTGTCGCTTACCAAAGTTGTAACCTGGCTAACAAGGTCACTATGGCGATAAAATTTCGTCTAATAAAATACAAGAAAATATCATTTCCGACTCTGTATAGGCTTTGAAACAACGCGACTTGAGTTTTTTACACACCAAATGAACACCAAATCCATTACGGTATATGAAATCGCAAATAGACCTATTAGAATTGTAATCCACATTTCAACTCGTATTACAAACGCAAGCTTCACACTGTGAGTTCTAAATTCATAGTTGCCATGGAAACAAAGGTTTTATTAACGCTATGAACGCAAATAAACGAATCTATGGCAAAGCCTTCAAATTTTTCTGAACTAAGGACTTCGTGTCTTTGCTACGATCGAGAAAATAAGGCAACAGAGATGGCGGCAGATGAGATGATATGCTAATTTCATGAAGTAGTTAACGTAGAGGGGGCCAATCCCTGCGACCATTTCACATCATAATGCCAGCGTGTAATTAGCTTCTCTTGCTTCACTTTATCAACTTCACAGATTTCTTTAAATATTCAAAGCAGCGAGGGAACGAGACGGAAATAATGTTACGCTTCGTGGTTTGCAACTTTCGAGACAACGACCCCGCCTCTGCTCCGGGAACAATGGCACTTCGCGTGAAGCGTCCGATCTGCACTAGGACTGTCAGAACTTAACGGCACTTTACCTTCTAATCGCGTATCACACTGCGTTATAAATGGAAAAATTAGTCTATAATCCTATTCACACAGTTCTATTTATAAAACGTTTATAGACTAGCCTAATTAAAACGCCCACATATTAGATTTATTGAGATTACTTTATTTATTTACCAGACGTTTCGGCATCCAGTCGGCCTACTATATTTTTGGCCCCATTATACTGAAAACATAAACCGTTACTTATTGTGGTGATTTTATATATAGTAATTTAATTTTATTCCTGAAATTAGATCTCTGTACCAACGTGACAGAACAGTAAATGTTCCACAATACCGAAAGTGGAAATGTTCATTCATCGAAACATAAAGTGACGTCAGAATATTTGGAAATATCGGCGTAAGCAAAATTCCGAATTACAATCAATATCTTACACGGTCCACAGGCACACGGGACTCATTGTAAAGTTATTCGAAATAACTGTAGATTAAAAATGTAAGTGGAAGGCAATGTTTTTCGGTTTCTTAATTCAGTCCCAATTAAAAAAAAACTTTATTAAGTGCTAATTAAGCTTGGAACTTTCAGAAAGACTCACGTCAAGAGATCATAAACAGGCCCACATTTTAAGAACCAGTTGAGATAAATGCTCAAAGTCAAACGTTTGTTTATACAGCCTACACGAAATGGCCAGGTTTTCGAGTCCTTGGCTTGCGCTGGGCAGGCAGTCTGCAGTCTCATTTTTTATTAGCCCGCAGTCCTGTCAGAATTAGTTATTTCGTTTGTAATTTTCTTTCTTTTTCGTATGTCAACGTACTCCGTACTTTCATATGTAAAACTGTGTCCTGTTCGCATCTACATACTCAAGGGCAGTTTCTAGATCTAAATCACTTATATATTTATGAATAAATACAGCATTATCATACATAAATCGATTGGAGTTTCGTGATGACACTGGGACACGCACTGGCCGCGTAGAAGCAGTCCGGAGACCATCAAACGCTAACAAAAGAACATCGTGAAGCCCCCGGGCCAACAGAATGACGTTTACCGAGATTATAGGCTACTGTCCAATAGAAATAGCTGCATTTCATAATTCCTGATTCTTTAATGATTACTTCTGAAAAATGTAAATGAATAATTTTTAAATTTTAAGGCATGGATATATCATATAAGTCAGGTCTTTTCGTAAGTCCGTTCTTGGTTCAAAATATGTCCATAAGAAGCGTGGCTGTCTTTTCCAAAGTTTAAGAAATGTCCGATAGATGGCAGAGGATGTGTAGACATAGGCCTACAGAAAAATACCCTCTGCAAAGATTTTGTCAAAAAACTGCTAATTCGTGGACAGTACAATTTTAATGTAAACAAGAAACACGTTAATCGAACATGTTCTGCAAGGTCGACACACTGACTAAGATGAACAAAAGGAATTTCAAAATCTAAAACGGTACCCTATTATTTATTATAAACAAAATTGTTTCTCTTGATTAAAAACGGAATGTAATTTGCTGACTCTACAGCTAGCCAATTCTGTGGAAGATAATACGTGCTAGAATAACGTGTCTTCATATCGCGAGTGCACGTTGGAAGTACGTGTTGGGTTGGCCTACAGTATTTGTACCCACTTCACGGTTCCCCTTAAAAGGATACACGATCTTCAATCTCATTAAGTCATGCATACGACCAAAGTAGGCAAATTTTCTTCCAACATTTTTCCAAAAAACATGTGGGCTCAATCCATATGTTTCCCGTCCAGTAACCGCGGCCTTTCCTTAAATTAACATTTACCAACCATTTGCATTTTCTTCCTTTTTAAACTGTTTACAAAAAGAACCGTCCCGGGCCATAAAATAACAACCCCTAAATATCATTCCTGTCACGCACACGGTACGCCGAGGAACACAAAATATATTTCAGTCGGAAATTACGTGTAGGCCTTTCTGGAATACTTTTAATCGATTTTAAACATTATAGCCTACTGTAAGCCTATGGTACTATTACGTAGCATTTTATTTTGTAGTGTTCTGTCTGACGACAGGTCCATATGAACAGGATCCTTCCATCCTTTTCTCGGACTGGGACCTGTTCATATACGTTCTTGGCAGATGATCCAGAAGTGGTTTGCCATTGCCTTCTTCTGTGTGTGAATGGAGTAATTGTTGGGATGCCACAGAGGAAAACTCCGTGTTGCCTAGACCACGGCCTTGCCCAACAAAAGTTATAAATCCGGGCCCCGCCGGGAATCGAACCAGCATTATAGACCTATTTTAAAAATGCACTAAAAGAAGAATAAAATATGAATAATATATTAATATATTTAAAGGCGCAGGGGTTACAGACCTGCAGTGTCAAAGGCTAGTATGACTGATGAACGATGAATTGGTAAGGATCAAGAAGGAGCTCTCTATATCTCAAACAGATGTGCAGCAAATGCTGTGTTTCGAGGCCTGTTGGCTGTGTCTAAATTAACTGCTCATTCCACAGCAAAACGTTATGCGTGCCTAGATACATACATTACGACATGATAGGGCTATTCTTTAGAAAAGACTTACGAGGACAAATCGATATGAGCAACATTACACGCGATAGGGCTTTGTATACGTAAAACATTGCATTATGATTTCAGTACTTGGTTCAATTTTTCATATGCAACATCTTCTCTAACTACATATTATAAGCATGCAAGGTAACAGCTGAAGGACAGTGGGGGGGGTGGGAGGGATTATAATGAATGCGATCACGTGGTATTATTCTTTCTTAGTGAATCACGCGAAGCGTTCGCAGATTAGCGCATTTCATAACTTCCTTTCTACTCAGTTTCGAGCTACTTTGTCCACGGGCGAAGTCCCAGGTCTATGCATCACTGTTTGATTTGAATACAAGTGTCAGCTTCAAGACATTTTATTCAGGGAAAAAGAATCCGAAAATAAACGCTGTCCTGTGGACAGATGGACTCGTACTTTTTTGCGTTGTCATAGACAAATAATTAGATTCCCTGGCTGTAAAAATGAAATTGGTAGTAAATGAATATCGGGGAATTTGTCTAAAAATTTACACACATGGAAATTTCAAGGGTGACGAACCGGAATCAATATGCAGGCCTATATTATTTATTTAGTGTTCTGTCTGACGACAGGTCCATATGAACAGGATCCTTCCATCCTTTTCTCGGACTGGGACCTGTTCATATACGTTCTTGGCAGATGATCCAGAAGTGGTTTGCCATTGACTTCTTCTGTGTGTGAATGGAGTAATTGTTGGGATGCCACGGAGAAACCGGGGAAGCCCCCGGAGGAAAACTCCGTGTTGCCTAGACCAGCCTACAAAAGGGCAGTCTATTTCCATATCACTGACCACGTCGCCCAAAATTATTTTAACTGGCGTTCAAGTCGCTATGTTCCTGTAGAAATTTAAGCTAATTTCGGGTTAAGTTTCCTGGGGCTTACAGTTCGGAATACGAATTGTAACAAATGCATGGAGTTTACTTTTAAATGTTAAATTTTGCTTTATAATATAACGGTTCAAACAGCGTAGAACTTATGTTGAAGCTAGACCAATAAGTAATTCTGTCAAAAATTAAATTTGTTTATACTTGGAACAACTTTGAATACCACGATACTTCCAAAGCGAATTTATATTTTATTACAAAGATGAAAGAAATGTGTGTAAACAGGTTGAAATATTATGTAAATATCTGGTTTATCAGATCGCTCACTTTAAACAATGGCTTGTAAAGAATAAATTCTAAGTTAATTCGAAGTTAATATCATAAATTTTTCAGGTGCTTTGTATTGTTTCCCTCGATAGTACGATAATCCAAATAGGTCTACTTTATCCAACAGAAATTCCAGTTTTTTCAGCATTTATTTCATTTGTGAGTCGTGACTTCTGTGTAAACCAAAGTCACGAACACTTCAAACACAAAACTGATACTGTGAATTATTTATAATATCGAATAAGCTGGCTGAACTATGGATCTGAAAAAAAAATGTACGTGCGTAGAGAATTCTGGGAAAAGAACACACAGTCTATAATTTCATAAAACTTTAACATGAGGCTCAGTGGAGTTGTGAATCTACAGGCCATAACCGGCTCACCCAGTTTCCTATCCGATGTGAACCGAAAGATCTTTCCTCGGGGGTAAATGTAACTGACAAACCCAAACTCCATCCAACATACCGAGATTAAGAATGCGTGGAGCTATACTTTGACTCCACCATACGTCTTCATGTTCCTAATTAGGACTTAACACGACGAACAACTCCACCTTTCCCGTTTCCTTCCTTCCGGCTATTAAACGTGTCAAATCACCGTTTGTAACCTGTAGCAATAGTAGTAATAGCTTAAAAATCCCAATGTAATAACACTAGACCTATAGGCCTTGGCCTACTTTGGCCTACAATACCATAGGAACTAGGCCTAGCTAGTCGGAACAGTCACGTGTCGTTCGCAAGTCCAACGAGGACTCGTCTTTTATAAATTCAGTTTTTTGGTCAGAGTACAAGAACAGGTGGCGCCACGGTGGTCTAGCGGTCAGAACGCTGGCCTTGTAATCCTGGGGTCTCGGGTTCGATTCCCGGCGGTGCCCGAATTTATAACTTGTGTTGGGCAAGGCCGTGGTCTAGGCAACACGGAGTTTTTCTCCGTGGCATCCCAACAATTACTCCATTCACACACAGAAGAAGGCAATGGCAAACCACTTCTGGATCATCTGCCAAGAACGTATATGAACAGGTCCCAGTCCGAGAAAAGGATGGAAGGATCCTGTTCATATGGACCAGACAACAAAGATTTGTTTCAGTTCACTGAACCACACCAGATGCATGGAAATCATGAACAGGATTTGAAAGCGTTTCGGAGGAGAACAAAATGAAAGCATTACAAGTATTTAAAAAAAATCATATACACTAAGATAAAAGAAAGGAAGAAGGAAAGCAAGGACGGAAAAAGACATAAAAAGTAGAGATTAAGAAACGCAAGTTTCGGACGGAGAATCAAACCTAAGAATTACTGAATATCGCCTCAGGATTCGTGGTTTTAACCCGTGGTCTCTGGGTCATGGATTCGTACGTATATCAAACTGGAATTCCAGCACGCTAACCATTGCCATGAGTGGCCCGTGGTGGAGGGGGGGGGCAGGTTGCACTAATATCGACCGCCTCTACCCCACCCAAAAGTAGTGATGATTGGTTTACGTCAGCAAGGACTCCTCCTCACTCGCTACCCAGTCGCAAACTTCGACAGAGAGGCGGAGCGAAGGTTGACCAATAGGAGAGAACAAGGCATGAAACGTCACTATAATGCCCTTTCAAATAAATAAATAAATATATAAACAGATAAATAAATATCGTTGGGCATGGATACACTAAAAAAAACAAGCACTAAGAATTAAAATGAATATTTATGTTTTAGGTTAGAAAATTAAAAGTTAGTAGCTCATATTTTATCGAGAGCCTACAGCGAAGTGCAGTTGTATTAATAGTTCTGAAAACATCTGTTTCGATTAACTGTGATTTAAAAACCTGAAATAAATGTTGGTGTTTTGGACTGATAAGCTTTCTGATGTACGGAGTCAAAATTCGTGTTAAAAAATTCTCCATAAAATTAAGAGAAATATCACAGGCCTATCCGGTGGAAGTGTCTTCTTTCGGGGAATTACGTTCCGATTCGGCAAGCAGTGCCTATGATGGCTGAGTTACCATGAAATAAAACCACAGGAAGACCTACACAACTATTCAATGGAATGAAGTCTTGAAACTATACTACGTTTCTAATAAACGGGAAATGTCTGCCAATGGCGAATGGTAAGTGGCTTCTAATCTGCCTTTTTTACTTTACGAAGGTTAAATCCAGCACTCAGAAGAAAATAATGGATTCAGCGGAATGAGGAGGAAAGACCTTATAAAAAATGTATTATTTCTCCCCAAATATGTAGGCTACCCGCACCTGTCCCTAACTCCTCGTCCAAATTAATGTCCAATACTGCCGACAAATCTTAATTCAGCTAAGCAATAAGCAATATAAGCTTATGCCTTTCTTGTCGATCGAAATGTAGGCACACATTAGGCCTATAGAAACATCAGCAAACAAAATACGAGAACTTTGTGCAGAGAGACTATAAAATGAAGAAGGAAAATAAAAAACGGAATAATTAGTTAATTAATTAATGTTGAGCAAATAGACGTACATAGAGTCTCTGAATGTTCCAGAAATGTAGTCTACTGTCAGTTAATTGGTTTAATTTGTATTTACGTTCAGATTTATGGTTAAATTTTCCTAATACCGGATATTTCCAACAATAAGCCCATAAAATAGGTCTACGAAGACATAACTCTTAAGCTACATTTTAATAATCGCCTCTATATTAGCCTATGGCAGTAAGATATAAATTCTCATCATGTGTTTAAAACATTATCGCTGAACGACGCACTAGGCTGAGTGTAGCCTGTGTGTAAATCTACAGGTTTCAAGGGTGCACAACACACGGGCTGATAGGCCTAAACCAAACAAGCAATATCAATTGTCTGCACATGAGAGAAATCTCCACGCGAAGTACAGGCCTATTAAAATAGGCGTAAGCAACTGCCTATTAACTGAACGAGCAGTGAGAAACGTTAGCCTGTAGTTGTGGTGTTAAATTTTCGGGTTAACTTACCCATAATATGAGAGCATTAATTTATAGACTTAACTGATAAAATTAAAACCTTCATCTACGAAACAAGGACCTTCTTGAAACTTAAACTTTATGTACCACAAAGAATATTCTTATCCCAGGCGTGTAGGTTGTGCCACGTATTGGGCAGGACACGTAGCTCGGATGGAAAATCCATTGGAAAGGCATAGGCCTACACTGTGAAGTAGTAATTACCGACGCTGAAAGTTTCAGGGACCTGTTTCCACGGTGTTAGTCGAACAAGTAGTGTGGCAGTTAACTTACATCCGTGCATCCCATCGACTGTCCTCGTTTCCTGTGGCCCCCGGAATGCACGGATGTTGTTGCACACGACAAGAAGCAGACACACAGACCGACATAAGAGTAATGAACACCCCCCGCCCCTCGGGGTCTGTGAACAAGGGTACAATAACGCTTCTGGCTATCTGCATACAAACAGCACATTGCATAATCTCCAGCTACAGAATCTGATTCTGGAATCCCTTGAATAAATTCATTTACCTCTCATAAAGCCAACATCTCTGTTGTAATTACGAATAAAACAGTCTCATGCTTCATGTTTGATGGGCGCGGACCTCATAGAAAACGTTCGAATGACGTAAGATCTATCACTGCTTATGTTAACGTTGTTCTTCTGTCATTTTACGACAAGGCGGACGGATGAAGGGAATCGAAAGGAGAGAATGAGATATAACTGAGAAAAGGATAAAACAAAAGAACAAAGAGGATTAGGGAAGAAAGTAGGAAAGAAACCATTTCCCACTGCGTTTTGCACGAATAATTAGGCCTGGAATAAATAGCTCACATTTTAATTAATCCACATAATGATGACAGCTGATGATCTGGGTTGTAGAGTTTCAGTGACCCCTGCTTACGTGCTACAACCCAGAATATAGCCATCTTCGTACTAACCGCTGTGCTAACCTCAAGCACCGCGGACCACATAGGCCTAATATTCTCGACATGCATAAAGATGAGACCTGCCGTTTAAGCTATCACAGTCAGTTTCAAAAAAAATCGTGACCGTGCCATAATAACTCGGTTAATATTTTAGTGATCTGACTGTAAATTGATGTAACTAGGATTAGTTCGGATGGGAGAAGCAACAGAATCACCTGAAGGAACAGCGGACCAATAGCGAAATCTGCTTCAGCAGCTCGTAACATTCAAAGCCTCGGCCCAAGGCAGACGCAAATGTTTAAATCATTAAGACGAGCGGTTACGAGAGGTTGAAATGAGTTCAAAGAACCAGACGATGTTCCATTACGAACTGCCGAGACGCTCGGCTAACGAAGCATTAATTCTTTAATTAGGACAAAGTCGAACTCCGTCGAAGTCTGTGCGTCGTATTTGACGTCTGAAGAGCGAGCAGTCTTTCACGTCGCAGTTCAAACCTCTTCTTGTTTAATTACGTGGACTTGTAACCGGGGGACACAAGAAGTGAGATTTCTGAGAGTGTGAATTGAGCGGCTAAGGGATGTCTGGCCAGAGTTCGATTCTCGACGGGGACGGATCTATTCTCTTTGGATCTTTGTCCAGACCGACTCTGGGACCGATGATTATCAGATGTTTCTCGACACAGAAATTACGTGCTAAAGTAGAGGAAGTTGTGTTCGTAAGACGCAGTTCAAAATTTTCATGTTCACAACTGCAGGCAGGTGGCGGTGGTGGGGTAGACACGCACTTATACGTAATAATATATAGCTTTCAGCACATTGTCGCCTCGTCGCTTCTTTTGTTTTAAGCCCCTGACTTAAAAAAATATCCACCAGAAATG
The DNA here is from genome assembly GCF_000696155.1 of Zootermopsis nevadensis. The sequence continues at coordinate 452,288 of NW_019059934.1, forward strand.
TAGACATGCAATTGCTTCGAAGACACTGCAGACAACAGCTGCGCAGTTGGCTTACGTCTTACAGAAAGGCGACAAGTTCATAATTAATTAGATTCACATATCGTACGCGTTACGTTACAGAATACTGAAGGTTTGTTCCAGGCCATCAGACCTACAATGTCGGAACTCACACGAGCTAGAAGAGGGTTTTGCTATTCTGGGTCGTGACGCCATGTGACTTGCAGGTAGACACCAAAATTTCGGGGAAACCTACTGTCTGATTCATTGACATTTCGGTCCAGAATAAGGAGACAGCGCGTTTCTTCCAAAATTTGGTATGTACCTTCAAGTCAGAAACGGCGTCATAACCGAGAACAACCACGCCGTCATCCCCACTGCCATGAGGACCTCAGATCTCAATTTAAGCACAAAACATTTTGTAAACAACAAAGCGCAGTCTGAGCGAAAGCTATTCAAACTCTGTCTCTGCTTGCACAGAAATTAACAGGGGGTTATTTCTCAGTTTATTTTAGGCTATACATTTAAGAATTTTGTTACAAAATTCATATACCACAGCTGGTAGATTACAGTTATTAAAATTCAGAATTTGGTCTGTAGGAACCACTGTCAGTATTCCGAATTGTTTGGGTCTATAAGTTGGTCGTATAATAAAACGACAGTCAATAACGAGGCACCTTCATGCTACCCCGAAGGAAATACACATTTATCTACAATCGAGGACTTGTAAAAAAAAAATATTACACGATTCTGTACTCGGGTAATTACTGGCTTGTCATATTCTACTGCAATATCCAGCGATCAATACTGCCCTCTGCTAACATTACAGGTCGTTCTGAAGGCACTGCCAGTTTCCTAATTCGATAAAGCAGTGCGGGGGGGTCATGAAAACAGACAAGTCTAAGGGACCATTTCAAACATTATGCAAATAGTAGACATAATAACTTAAATAAAACTTATCTTTCTATGATTACACAGTAGTCAATGTATTTATGCTTCGTCGCATTGTATAATTTTGCACGCGAGAATGAATTTGAGTGAATATTTTGCATAAGTACTTTTTAATTAAGATATTATTCATCCTTTTACTTCCCGAACATGGAGTATTAGATCACATACATTATGTTTTGATTTTTCTTAACGAGTTTTGAACCCGGAAACTGAACATTACGATTGGAAACATAAAGAAACAGAATTCATACAGCACATATCATTTCTGTATATAGGAAATTTGCGTACCATAATCTATGCAAGACTTATAGAAATAAATTACCTAGATGAAGGTAACGTGCATCAAACAGTTTGGTTACTTACAGTGCAACAAAGCAGAACTGAGTGGAATTGTGGTATTTTTCGCATTACACCTTATGAAGTGACTTTTAAAACGCTAATGGCCTATTAAAACTAACTTTTAAATAGCCTATGTAGGCCTAGGCCTATTCAAACTGTTAGTCTACTCGATAAACAGAGCAACTGAAACGATACGTTTTCTGATGCAAGTTATCAATATAGACGCAGATCTACGTGACGTTTCGACAGCCGACTCTACTCCTGTCTTTGGGTAATTGGTTGTTGTTGTTGTTATTGTTACAAGATGAGGAAACTTTTTTGTGGTTAGTGTGGGCCGGCAGGTTCGGGGCTCAAAAAACTCCAGTTAGATTTGCTATCGATATCATTTTCTCAATACAAAGCAAGAAAAGAGAAGTATACTTGGGATATTAAAATAACTAAAATGAAAAATGTAAACAAGCTTTATGCAAGCAACTGAATAAAAATAAACATACTTTTCAAAATATTATACTTCTTATTATTATTCCTGTGGCTGTAAACACAGTGTGGGTCTTGGCAGCCTCCTTTCAGAGGTATCTTAGTCTTCGATGTGTGTATTTATGAGTAGTGAGCGACCAGCCCACAACCTCTGCACAATTTCTACTCAATCCTGATTTTTCTGTTAGAGCCATCTAGTAGAGAATCAGGAGAGAGACGGGTGAGAAATGGCCACTGAATTTTGCTTTCGAAACATCTCGTTCATGTTCGTAAGGTTCTTTTACATGCCGTAAATCTACGACGTGCGACCGCCGGCTCTACTTCCCCTCCAAAGGAAGTTGTGTCCATCGACCTCGGCCGGGTTTGAACCCGCGATCACGCTAACCACTAGTCCACCGAGGACGACTCTCAAACCATTAAAAATTACAAAATCCACAAAGATTAACTTCTGGGCGACTGAGGTCGAAACGGGTCCACAATTCGCGATGATGGACCGGAGGTTCGAAATACATGTTAAATATTGTATTATTTTCATCAACTGATCTTAAATACTAAGGTTTTAAAATATCTGTACGAAGACTACCACAAAATTTTAGTCGAGTGAATCAATTTTTCGGTCAATGTATTACACAAGCCGAATAAGTAATAGCATTTTGACTTTAATTTTTGTGTCCAGCAATTAGAATGCAAAGAAAATTTTCTCCGAACAACAAAATATTTAAGAAATAAAAAAATTTATGAGGAAAAAAAAAATCATTTATTCCAGAATCTGACTTTTGGATGTTTGAACTACGCAACCTTGTTCCTTGTCAGCAAAATGAGTTTATTTGTTCCAAGTCCAGGGTCACACATTACCAGTCACCTATTGTGAAGCAGCTACAGAAATTTACGTATGACAGTATTTATTGTCTCTAATACCGTAGCCATTTTGACATTTATCATTTGTGTGTTAAGTCTGTTTGTTACAAGAAAAAAGAATTCGAGAATCACATTTTGTTTAGAAATTCTTTTCTTGTCTGTCCCTCAAACTAGTATATGACATCCCTCACAAACTTCCAGCCTCCAAATTAAGTGAGACCAATTATGGAATGAAAAGAAGAAGAAGAAGAAGAAGAAATATGTTGAGTAGCCATGCTTTTTTCCAGCCCTCCCCTTGTCTCCCACCTCCCACATCTTTGTAAGCTACTCCGCAAAGCCTGCCTCTCCGCTGGGCTTTAAGCAGAATGACCCAACCCAAGCCCAGACGCTTCGCCCCACCAACTCCGGAGTTTGCGCTCTTAACTGTGACTACTCTTATGCGTCTGACTGCTCAGTGTGTGGGTAAGCTTACACGGCACCTGATCCAACGTGGAGTGCTTGGCAGATAATTGGAAGTGTTCCTACAATGACATTCAATGGACGCAATGCGTGTTTCGCTTGTTACCTACATCACGACTTTTTCTGCGAGAGTGGACTTTTGTACGCCGAAAAGTGGTGTGTAACTGATTAAACAAATTGTGCTTCAGAACGACTGATAAAAGTTATCATACAAGGAAGGAAAAAAGGATTTTCAGTGAAAATTCTGCGCTTGGAATATTATAAAAGTGGTTTTTTAAAAGTAGACGAGGGTTACTGTAAAAAAAATACGACGAAATGGAGACATTATCTGGAACAATTAATTTTTCTGCGGGCTCTCGCGACGTAAAAACATTTGGCGAACATTTCGATTCTTAGAAATCACTGCTACACGAAACATCGTGCGTTCATGAGCGTAATACACAAAGTGCAATGAACAACTTTAAGCCTACGAAGGTTTACTGATTTACAGCGGCGTTAATTACGCACTGTAGTTATAAAGAGACATATTTTCAAATGTGTATCAATAGACTTTAACGAAAGGCTAAGAATTATAACCTATAAATTACCACGTTTTTTTTTACAAATAGGTTTGTGCTTGCGTTCACGTGTCAGTTGGCTCACAGAATAAATCATTTCAATATTTTAATTCTTAACAAGAACAATTTAATTCGTAGAGAAATCAGCGAACTTCGGAATGGAGTGCAAACCACATCACGGAACTTTAAAATGTTGGTGAATGATCAAGATGCTGCAATCTTGTATCTGTAAAACATTTCTTAAATATTCGCAAATAATTAACTGTATCAGAAGAGACAGACGATCGAAGATTTCGAATATCAATTGTTAACAGTTCAGAGGCAACAATTAAATAGTTTTAATCGTTTCAGTAGGTTAATCATTGTATATACACCAAAACATTTCACTCCCTTACTAAATATGTCGGTTGCATAAATTTCGCCGGACTCAAACGAGGAACAGTTCCTGAGAGAAGCAAAAGTTTGTTGTGATTGTTCATTCCCGTCGGAAGTGCTGGAGACAGGTAACATGTTAATATCCGCAAGCAATCTTCCCAGCTCTGGAGTCGGTCACGTTAACTGCAATTTCGCGAGTTCAGTGTGCTGCGGTACTAGTCACCCTCTGTGGGGGAAGATGGACTTGCCACCGGGAAGTATGCTTACCACCAACAGCGGCAGTAACTCCAGCAACGTGTTACCGGCCATGCCGTGCACAGGTATGACACTGCACTAATGGCACTAATAGTGGCCACTTAGGATAGGTCTGCTTCGTAACAGTCCCTCACTCTGCTACTGCATTTGGCGTGCATTTGGGTCAAGGTCCTGAATTTTCATGTCACGCTGAATAAAAACTCAAATGGTAGGTAGACGAATTATTTGTAATAAAATTTACAAACTTAAATGATAAAATGGACCTGAATTTTGGATTATGGCCCTGAAGACGGAGGCAATAAATCTATCGAATGTTTCTGGTAAGCACATACAAGCGAACCTAGCCTAATGTCAAATTTTACTTGTTTTTCTTCAGGATGCTGTCATATTTTGTCCGTTGGGAATGAAAATTCACTAAAATAAATTCAAATTTTCATCTAAACATCGGTACAGTCGAAACTTGACTTATAAAGCAGCGTTATACTGGACAAAATTGCTTCAGATAAAGAGACACAATAAAACTATAAAGTGAGAAACTTCCGAAAATATTAAATGAAATATAGCACAGGTTTCTTCAAATCATTGTTTCATCGAAGTAAACTTAATTAACGTAACATATTAATCAACTATCTGATGACAAAGTTGATAAACCAGTCTTGTTGGTTGAACAGAAAATATGCCGGTAAGACGTACAAGGAAAAAGTGGTCTGTGCACAAAAATACATTTTGGACCTAGCAACCGGAACATAAGAACAAGCCGATCACGAATCATGCGGGCTACATAATGAACATGAACGAGAAAGGGGTTATAAAATCACTAAAACAATTTTTTAAAGACTTAAACCTCTTTACCGACCCACAGGCCGATATAAGATATTATTTTGAGCGCAAATCTTAATATCCACATTCTTCAATTTAATGCAGTTCTTTTCCTCTTATGTAAGGATTACCGCTAAGTTATATGATAAGACAAAGCCCTGGCTATTGCCAATATTCTTAGAATTGCATATTTATAAATGTATTAATATTTTTAGTGTTTTATGCTTTATAAATTTTATGGCATTTAATTTGAGAACGCCGGTAGTTTTAAGAATATATAGACTTTTAAGGAACTGAATTCTACCTTTGCATTTGCACAGAACAAACTTGTTTCAAATTGTAGAAATTTGAGTAAAATAATTCTCAAGATTCTTGGACCTCAACTGCCAGCCTCTTGTCCAGTGGATCCCAGGAGATCATTTCAGAGAGAAAAAGAGGCAGGGATATTATTCAGTTATCTGATAATCTCCAAGAGATAATGTTATGGTCTAATTTCGTATGGAGATAAGACCCCGATTCCACTCCACGTAAACCCTAGGACTTAATTATTCCTACTTTGGCGATTTGGTACAGAAATAACTTCACTCTCATTTAAGACAACAGTTCGGGTTCTGGTTCATTTAATAACACTTCATTAACCTGACAGGTTTTATAATATCATTTGATAGGATATTTGATTCTAATGGATGTCATCGGGGTTTATTTTAAAGCATTGTCTTTGTCGGACACAGGAAAGCGAGACAAAATTTCAGAAATGATAACCGTTATCCAAATTAAGATTCGAACCCATTACTTCCGAAATATGTGGCAGAAGTATATTTACGGCATAATAGGTTGTAGAATTATCATCAGTTGCTTTAAAAAAAAATTCCTTATGTAAGTAAAATCAAGGGCTACCTCATTTCAAACTCCAAAACGTAGCATTTCTGCGAGTAGCAAAAACCTCTCATCACGCGTTACCAAGTACTTTTTACAACGCCTTTGAAGTGGCTGCTTAGAAAAGGAATTGAATCACGGATACAGACTGACAACCGGATGGGTTGGTTTAGTATGAATATTCAGGCGTCTAATGCTGTATTTTTCTCTCTTAACATTATTTCGCTAACCTCTCCGGTTCCCCTTTTTACTCTGTAATTCTATGTCATACACGTAACATTAATTATATACAGTATTACTCCCTCTCACCCCTGGGAGAAAGTTCTGACGGAAGTGTTTTAAATTAAAAACGTTCAATTTCATATAAACACTATATGTAACTGTACTTAGGTCTGTTCTGTGAAATTAAACATTAGCACTTATCTTGATCATTACTATTAGCTTATCAACGCAAAAATGTCTTAATATCAAGCTGAGATTTTCACTTTGCAGAATATTTGCACACAATAGAAATGATATTGATAATTGAGATGATTTATGTAATTATAAAAACAAAGCCCATTTAGCAACGAGTAAAAATTCGGTACAGTCGGCCTGTTGAACTCTGCTGTATACCTACGAACGAGTTTCCAAATTGAATAATTTAAATTGTATATCTGCAGTATAATTAATAAAGTAATATGAATTTTACATATGAAGTTCCTCATTACGTAGTTCACTTACATTTTTCCTCATGTGCCCAAACAAACCACAATTCATACGCATAAGAAACGACTATGGTTTCGTAACTGTTTGATGTAGGAGCCTATACACACACACAAAGGACAAAGAACGAGCCTGGCAAATACGTGTACTCCATTCGAGTTAAGCAGTAAACAGTTGACGCAACATAGAGAAGAGATAAATTTCGAATAAACAAGACAATATCTCAACACAAATAAAACAAAATAATTTTTATTCAACGACTTTTCCAAGCGTTGTCCAGAATTTAGAACAGTCATCGGAATTTTATTAAAAATCAGCAACAACATCGGAATCTGAGTGTAAGGACCATAAAATCACAGTAAACGATTACTACACACAATTTATAAGATGCAAATTTTACTGCAGAATGCGGTAAGCAAGTTTTCTTTGAGTACAAGACCGGTGTTCGTTAGGTTGGGTTACTGGCCAGTGAGGGGAAATGAAACTGAAAAAGGAAAAGTTAGTTCGCTTAAGCAAAGTAAAATAAATTGCGGAAAGAACAGATTAGCTCAGATTTATCGGAACACAAGCCCATAAACGAGATAAAGGAAGACTACGTAGAGGACACCCGGGTTCACAGACGTGCGATATAAGACTGAAAAATAAACGAAGGTTGAAATGCGAATGTATGTAGGATATGAAACTACGAGTACGTATCGAAGGTTTAATGGCGATGATAATGTTTATGGTGTTAATAATGCTACTAACAACAGCTGGATAAATGCCACCGACTCACCAGTTGGTTTCCAGCTCCAGTCGTGGGTGCGCCCAGTTGTCCACTTCCCTTTCTTTGGCTCGCTCACATTTCAGGTTTTCTAGTCGAGAAATGGCCTATTACCGTCTATCTTCTCTTCTGTCTGTCAGTTAGTGGAACCGTGAGTATTTATGTCCTGTGAAAGGAGACAAATCAATAATTAACTTTATATGTTACAACTTCTTTTAGAATCGTTACTATCGCAATAAAACCTTACAAACAAGAATGTTAAATGGGATATGCCCATGGAATGAATCACTATAACAAATAAAGTAAGAATGCTGACAGAGAAGGGGAACGGCACTTCTGTATTATACGAGGGCTGTTCGAGAAGTTGTTCTCGGGAGGTACATCGAAATGGGGGTGTCAGGTATCATAACTTCGAGAGCAAATCGTACTTGTCACAGAGTGTTTTGTCAAGCGAACAGTCACCATAATATCGAGCCAAGCATTCAGTATGATGGATAAACCACATATTTATTCTTTCTTATTAGCACAACGACTAAATATAACAACATACAGCATACCACTCAGCGTTACGAACTAAAGGAATTTTTATTTAATTTTAAATTACTGAAAATAATAAACTCATATTACGTTGTGAAATTGGCCTCTTTGTCATTTCGTAACTAATATTAATATAACATTGAAGTTATTAAAAATGAGGAACATTTAAACCGCAAATTGTAAATTTTCACAACCAAGTACTGAATTACAAATATTTTTATATGACGAATACAGGAAATCCGTTAGTTAGTACTACAAGACTTTAATTCTCAAGAAACAGATCTAAAACTTCTTGACGATGGTGAAGAGTCAATTGAATAAAAATTTACTTGGATATTATCCATCGTCTAGTAATAAAACGTAAAACGACGTTTCGGAGATGAGGCTCTATCTCCGTCTTCAGGTTCCTACTCAGTTGGGCCCACTAGATAGAGCTAATCCCTATCTCCGGAGATAGGGATTAGCTCTATCCAAGTAAATTTTTATTCAATTGACTCAAGAAACAGGATTCAGAAATAGATGAAATCAACAAAAACAGATGTTACTGTGAAGAAAACAAGTTATCTGATGTGGAAGTAGAGTAAATTCCCGAAACGTCGTGTGAATCAAATATATTTGTTAACGGAAACGTTCCAACATGAATACGGTGAAGTAAAGTGCTTAATGATCTATGAAATGTTCTTAGAAATTTTGGAAAGACAGAGCATTTCGAAAATAAAATAAATCATGAAAATAGGATGTGTGCTGTTCTTTCGTCACTCAAACTGTTTATCAGTGGATGCATCAAACAGTCAAACAACGAATTTAGTGACGAAACTTTCTACGAGTTTCCCAATTTATCAATGTCTCTAATTACTGAAGATAAATGTTGTGAGCTAATTGAGGTCGTAGTTTATTCTTTGCCATTTGAATGACACACGGGAAACTTTCACACAAAGTCTAGCCAGTTCATTATGGGTCATCTTGAAACATTTATGAGTGCTCTCATTTGAAAGCGTTATGTCCGACAATAGAAACAATTTCTAATAAACCACAGTTCTAATAACATGTTTCAGTTAATGCTAATGGCAGTTAAAATTGCCCAACTCTTTACATACTCCAGTCACTTTCCTTTTACTACTAATTGGTTTTCGGAATGATATTTATCTCTGTATTTTCAATGTAAGTTTGACATCGCTGTGTTTCTGAAGTAACAACGTACAGAACTACAGCTGCGGACAATCCAAGATTTATCTTCTATCAAGCAACACATTACGAATTAATGTTGTATGTTTGTCATTCATTTTATCCCTGCGTCCAGTGTCATCCGTTTCTCCTTCTCTGACCTGACTCGTAAGCGACCAAACCGATTTTTACATTAAACAAGCAGTTCGTGTCGTCTTGCTGCTTAGCAACCGTTAATGAATAAAGCGATTTCTGTTCTGCGTGTGGGAGATTTTGCATCTAATTCGAGGCACGGATGCGTGTCCACGTTTTCTGTATTGTGTCATCTTTTGTAACAAAGTCATTACGAAGGAACTACTTTCGGTTTAAGGAACTCTACTGAATGTTTACATGTATTACGATATTAAATCTGATCATTAAGATAATAGAACAGCCATTTGTTAAACACTCTGCACATTTTTAGACGTTAATAATTCCTTTTTCATTCAGAAACAAATAGTACCTAATTAATTTTGCGAAAAGGAGAGAACACATCACATTCAGTTTGTTTCTTTATAGACCTTTGAAATACCTTTTCGGAAGATGGATTATGGACCTGAATTTATTCGTCTTGTTCGCTTATCGACAGAATAGACGAGACACCAAAGCCATCACGTGCCCTTAAGATATAATTATCTATTAAGAAAGTTAATGGTAGTCGACGATTCAATAAAAATTTTCATTGCCTTCTTCCTAAGGAATACACGAATCCAGAAGGCACTGGGGAGACAGATGGAATGTCAGGTGTCCGATTTGGGTGAAGAACGGACAAGTTATAAATTTCAGGAACCGAGAAAATAATTCCTGGAAGATTCTCACAAATAAGTGTTTCATTTTTAATAATTTACACTTCTGGTTTTCAATTCTGATATAAGCTCGAGGGCTTAAGTGTTAAATTTGAGGTAATTGATAATATTACAGTTATAAGTTTTTTTACATATTCTCCTATCCTGGTCCGAGTCGGTAACATTCTACCAGACTACACAGCGCAGTATCCCAGAGAATATCTTCATATATGAATGATCATCAACAACCGGTGGTCCACCGACCACGCTCTGGGAACCTTTACTATATGGATACACCAAGAGACACGAGTGCAAAGAACTTACGAGATTATGAAGTAGATCAAACCAGATGAGGACTGAAGCAAATAAGCTTTTATCACAACTATGAGGAATATGACATTTATCTAACTGCTTAATATTAACTGTGGGTTGCTCTGGAAAATTGGACAATACAATTTTTCGTAACTTATTTTAAGAGTTTCTAATTTTCCGGGCAGCATTGAGAACTACAAATACCTTTTCCACACATTAGGGCAAAGAGCTTAATGTTGCTGATTCAGAAAAGCAATTCTTCACAGTAATACCCTATTATAATAAACACGTGTGGCTAACCCTGCCTGTATCATTGTTATAATAAGCGATGACTATAGGAATGTTACGGTTTATTAAACCGATGGATGATATTCCAAAACTGGCACAATGAATCAGCTAAATCAGGGGTTCGTAAAGTGTTATACAGCTACCGAACTTAGTGTCTGGTATTACCTTCGTTATTTTACAACGGAAAGGCATGAAAATAAATGAACTCTGCGTAAAATTCGAAGTGGGACTTATGTTGCTTTTACTTGCAAAAAATTCCAAACATTTCACGGAAAAAATTCTAGAAATGTAGAATTTATGCCGAAGAGGACCATTAAAATCTTCAGGCAGAAAATCCTGTCTCTGGGCAGATCTTCCGAATGCGAAAAAAGTGTGATAACCACTCACTCATACCTTTCGGATACTAATAAATATAACTTTAGTGCTAGCTTCCTTGGACAGCTTGCATTAGTGAAACATATGCACAATTACTTTTTTGTAACTGCTAACATAGAATCAAACATATTTCACACATCCAACAATTTCACATGTACGTCATGTAACCTACGTATTATCACTTTACGGAAATTAAAAGTACACGACTAAGCTTATAAACATTCCCCAATTTGTTTAAAGGCCGTGATGACGGTGAATAAACAGGCCTGCATACTTGATAACATACGCCATTCTTCCCTTACAAATAATAAAACCAAGCTAAAAGTAAGTGAAACACAAGTCGAACACTGATACGAGTCTCAAGTTGAGTAAGCACGGATTATACAGGGACCTTTCAGCACTTTGAAACGGATGCAGGTGCTCCAAAAATGGTGGCTAAATAGGTGACAGACACAAAATTATTTTTCAGCTACTCGTGTACTGCTGCAGTCAAACAAAAATAACCCCCCCACCCCCCAATCTGTGCCTTCAGATTTATCTTCCACTTTTGTGTAACCATAGAACGGTATTAGTGTTGCTACTCCATAGCGTAGCTCTCTCATTGTAACGCTACGCTTACCTGAACACTAAATTTATAGCAATGACCAGGGACCGGTATACGCTCTATACGAGAGCCAACACAACAAAACAAAAAGATACGTACACAATTTCAGCGTAAAATTAATTACGCGCCTTTAAAATTTCGTTCAAACCAGGAAGACCCTACACTTCAATTTATGCAGCACTTACGTTCCTACAAAACGCAGGGTAGACAAAAAACATCTTTAAATAAATTCTGTGTTAAAAATTATTAGTAAATATACCGATGTTTCAGATGTTATTCCTGCCTCCATGATCAGGGCGTTGAGTAATAAAGGAGGCAGCGAGTACTTATACATTTTGCCTGTTTCTGGGCTGAGATATGAACCTCTTACCTTCGGAAAACGAATGCGAAACGCTAACCAACCACTCAAGCACTGGAAATGAAGCATGAAAGTCAGCTTCAAAACAGGAAGAAGCCACATGGACAAAGATGATCAAATATGTTATTAATTTACTAATACTGGGGCTTTATAAACACGTTTATAAAGTATACTAATGGAATGGGTTTAAGCTGTCTTATTCTACTGTTGATCGCATGAGATCAAGTCCCCACGTGGAGAATTATGACGGACGTGATAAAGTGAAGAGGTGGAGAGGAGAAGATGGACCAATACAGGGATTGTTACCGGAAATTAAAACTCCATAGACCTATGAATTAAAAAATGCGATAATCTGGATATGTCTTTACTGTAGTCGACAATAACAACAAAAAATCTCAGACCTTGAAGTTTCAAGAAACAAATTTGAGATTCGGACATCACTGTCTCACGAAAGATCATAACATCAACCAAAGACAGATAGACCTAAATTAATTAATGTATTGTATAATGAAAGTTTTCAAGATTTTCTTCAGTCCCTTAAATATCTCAACATAGGGTATACACGCAAAGTGACTTTATGGAGCAGAGTCCTAGAGAAACTGCCAGATGCCCAGATAGTCAAGAAATCCCCAAGTGATGTTTACGAGAGCCTGCCATCCTCAAGCAGATGAATCCAGTGTTCATCCTCTTACCCTATTCATTTATATCCTTTGCAATGCTGCTGCTAATTTTCAGAATCCAACTTACTAGTAAAACTTTGCAGTTGTGTTAAAGTTTATGATGGAAGATAAAATGGAATGACTGAAATGATGAACAGTCTTTAAAGATATTTATGTCTCGGTAGGAATATTTTTAAAACAATTTTTGAGAAGATGCAGGAAATGAAACATAAAATTAAGGTGAAGGAAGAGGGCCTGTAGCATTTGTTTTATTATTTCAGCCCTTTATTTTACATGTTAACCATTAAAACTAAAACAACATTTAATGAAAAGTCCTTAAACCACTGCGTAAACATTCGTTTTGAATGTAGTGCAGCTCCATGGTTACAACGGGAACATGTTTCGTACACTCGCAAAAAAAACAACAACTTAGAAACATTTAATTACCTTACATGTACACAACGATTCTCAGTTTAATTTCGCATGTCAGTCCCAAGCATGTGATCCCAAAAAAAAATGTTTTAAGGTCCTTGTTCCACGTGCCGCTCTCGATTTTACGAAGATCGCCTTTATTTGTCACGAGTGCATTTTCTCGGGCCAGAGCACTTCTCGTGTGAGCTCAGCTGTGCGCCCTGAAACACGGGGGGAGGGTGGAAATAATAGCAGAATTGTACGGACAAGCCCGAGAGTAAGGAAGACAATCGAATGCCTACGAGTGTCAACAGCAGGGGGCCGTGGTAGTACACAAGGTAGGCCATGCAATAATCTGTTACTTCCAGACCATGGCTAATTGTGATAATGCTTATATTCGTTGCCCCGGACCACCGTGCTTGGGGGTATTTACTGCAGTGGCAGTCTTTACGCCTGACTCTCTAATTCGATAAACGGGGCAGAGTCCCCCGGGCAGATCATTCTGCTGTCTTATTATGGGAGTGATTGAAACTCATCCGCGGGTCTTTGTTGCCACAGGTGTAGAACTGAGAAGATAAACACACCACAGAGACATCTACCTCCTCTCTTCATTCTTGCTGTGATGGGAACAAGTTCGGATTCGGATGCAGGCATAGGCCTGCATCCGAATCGAACACATCGAAGTATGGAGTCACGCCCATCCGAACAAGTATGACACGAGAAAAATATACAAATGTTTAAATGGAAAAATCAAAGGAAGAGAACGCTTGATAGACCTAGATGTAGGTGGGAGGATGATATTCAGGTTCAGGTAAAGGCGGAGAAATGGTTGACTTGCTTAGTCACTGTCAGCGTATAAATAAGAAGTCTGCTCCATGGCGTTAAACAGGTAGGAGTATACAGTATAATACGAACACGAATATTAGAAAAATATTATTTGCAGATAACATAGATTCAAAGGGCTTATGACAAGTTAAAATGGCAGGATTTTGTGGATACAACTATGAAGCTTCGTGTTCCATACAGAATCTGAGCGATTGTATCTATCTGCATCACAGTGTATTTTACATTCAAGTAAAAACTGTGAAAACGTCCTACCGTACAGATTGGTTGAATCCTGCGTTATTTAATAGTGTCATTTCAGCTTCAGAGTTTATTATATACTACAACGATAATCAAAGCTGAGTTAGACGGCTTGAAATGAGTCTGCACCGTGTGTTGTCTGGGCATTTGTCTATAACAACTGGGAAAAACTGCGAAGAATTTGTCTCGATAGTTGGTAACTCGTACGAGATTCGAACTAGGTACTTCCCGAATAAACCTTTTGTGGGTTATTTATGTGATCCTTATGTTTTTATAATTTCTTTCCGGGTTAAAACTTGTGTAGGCGTACTCCTACAGCCCCACTTTAAATCCTAATACAGGAACGTGGGTGGGAGTTAGTCTATATTGAAACGTCGGAATTGAGTGGTTAGAACTCGTATTACTTATTCGGGAGGTCCGCCCTTCAAATGTCGACCCAGAGACCATACTAGTATTTTTTCCGGTTTTATAAATAAAATTTTAGACAATGCACTGAGTCAGACCACACTGCCGTCTAGTTCACTTCCCACATCCATTAATCGTCATATCATTTGACACTATATGCCCTCATCTATTGAAAACGTCGTTAAATAAGCGGTACATAAAACATAATATAGATAAATTATATCGTATTCTTTCTGTATTAAAATTCCGGATGTTTATTGAAGATTTCGTGGAAAATCACTGATTCGATAGTTAGCATCAACCGAGATTCGATCTAGGTGCTTTCCAAATTAAGTCTAGTCCTCTGCTAACGAAGAAGTTACGTTCCATTACGTATATGATCCTCCGATCCAAGTTTTAGTTTCCGAAGAGGTTCAACAGTTAATAAAAGGTCATCAAAGAGTCTTACAATATCTACAGTCCAGTAGGAAAATGACATTTGGAAAGTGCAGCTAGAGAAATATCTGAACGAGGGAATTGTAAACATTTCATTTTTTCTAGGAATAAGCAGAAAAGAACAGGTTCATTATTTCTTCGTAATTACCCATAATTACTTTTGTAACGGTCCGATGTAATTGCTTTCTATATTCTCTGACAATATTTAGTAATCAATTATATTTCTTGCAGCAATGTCAAAATATCAGTTACATTTTCTCTCAGTGTACACATTTTGTTACGTCAATAATTATCTGCTACACGCAATGTTCAAAATACATTGCTTGATGACCAAGGCAAGAATGATGAGATGGGCGGGTCATGTGGCACGTATAATGAAACTGAATAGTCTAATGTTTTCAAGATTTTATCAGAATAGAGACTATTTAGAAACAAAGCGGACGATCCTAAAATCTATCTAAATGAACCAAGAAGTGAGGGTTTGGACTAGATTAAACCGGCAAATGGTAGGTTTTTTTCTCACGAAATGAATAAAATTAACTCAGTACTGGGAGGATGTACCTGCTTATTTATCAGTCCTCTTGAATAGGATTTTCTATTGTGCTTCTCCTCTAAATGCTCCTTGTGCATTTAGTTACTATTTGATCTATCAGTTCAACGTAACCTCCGTTTCAAATATATCACAAATCTAAATTAACATATTACAATTTTATGAGAAATGCTGATAGTGGAAAACGACGATAAGACTTTCGTTAAAAAGTTTCTTTACTCTAAATCCAATCTGATTTTTTTTTTCGTATTTGTTTGAACGGCTATTAATTAATGAAGATTCCGCGATTCAGTTTATACCTCAATTTAACTAGCGTTCAGCTGCAAGCTTCGGGTTTCAGAAGCCAAAAAGTAGTGGCGTGTCTTTCTTAAATGATTTGGACAGTCCCTAGCTGGCTAGTTAGAACTACACAATTACTATATCTACCAGAATACACGCATCTTTTTCCCCATTCAGCGCTAATTTGTTGACGACATGAAATATGGCTTCGAC
Source organism: Zootermopsis nevadensis (assembly GCF_000696155.1). Next base: position 468,216 of record NW_019059934.1, read on the forward strand.
GGGTGAACTCCAGGGATACGTGATATAAATTCTCAGTGGACTTTCCCCAGCATTAATAACGCAATTGTGTCCATGCATTCCTATGCAAATACTAGTAAGAATTATGGACTAACTACTGGACAACTACCAAAAACAAGCAACTGGTGGGTCGGTGGCCACGTAGGGCCAGCAATTTGACTAAAACGACGACGACCATTCTCAAAATTAGGGAACATGAGAACTGAAAAACACAGAACAAATTCGTCTAGCCAGATTGATTAAAAACTCCTACTAAATACTATTAATTTTGTTCGGTGAACTTTTCATCATTTCTCATTAAATTCCTACTAAAAATATTATTCCCGTTTTCTACGGCAGAGAAGACATTTCGAAAGTTCAGTTCAGTTTCTAGTGATAAAATTCTTTGCCTTTTATGAAACCTGAAGTAATCACAAAAACCCACCACTGACTCCTATCCTGAGCCATATTAATCCAATCAACTCTATTTCCTTTACATCCATTTTAACACT
>NW_019059934.1:478834-512337 GCF_000696155.1 Zootermopsis nevadensis
TTGAACGTCTGACATTCTGTAATTCCCATGTTGTGACAATTTCTTCCGGATAAATATTAACCACCTGAATCAAAGTATAGAGATGTCTGAGAAGGATACTTGACACACTGTCATGTTTTCCATGGATTTGTTAAGAATCGCCGATGACTGTGTCGGTTGAAACTGTTTTCATAACTTAATGGAGCTTAGTGAACGTTTACCACTCAGCTGGTAGAGAAATCTCGTAAGATTCACTGTTGTGACGTTATGGATAATAATCTTCTGGACTGTCTCGTCGTGCAAACTTATGCTGTACGTAATTACCAATTCTACCTTGAAGATGGAGGCTATACATCGATAACAACCTGCAAGACAGCACGGCGCCACGACCCAGAATACCACAATCCAAGACAGTCCCTGCTTTAGACAAACCCAATCCCAAATCATGTCCTCCAGAATGTCTCCGTTGGGTGGAGTTAATTAATATAGTTAGAAGGATAGTATTACATTGAATATTCATCTTAAATTAGACGAAGCGACAGTTTCCTTGAAAGTTAAGTGGGCAATCCTTTGATTTCCACTTTTTTGTATAATTCCAGTTGTACAAATGGCAAACATTAAATTCCGTATCAGCCCAGAAGACTTATTTACATTAAATTTGTTGCCTTAGTTTTTAACGCAACTGGACGCACCTTTTCTAAAGTTCATTATTCATCCGGTCAAAATATTCCTTCTTTTCATGAAACACGATTTAATCTCCGTTCATACAGCAGCTCGCCACTTTACTCCAACCTCGAGACAGTTTAAACAAATTAACATTTTCACGTAGAACATTCCAGGACATCTCCGAAGTAATCTGAGTTTCCCTACCAAAATGTTGCCTGCATTTCTGATTTCCCCCACGTCATTTATTTCACCGCCATTAACATGACCATCTCACCACCACGCACTATGAAACCTTCCATCTGACAGCTTCGTCAAATACGAAACGAAACGTAATGATAGTTGCCGACTGCCTCCCTCCCCGCCACGGTAAATCGCAACGGTATGGAGTAGCAGCAAGCACTTGTTTCGTTGTTGCACGCGGCTCATGACAATGGACTATCGAAACCGCCTCCAGTAAGTCGACTGTACGCGGATACAAAGCAAAGTGATCGCTGTAGATTATCTCTGGAATCAGGGAAACTTTGCAGCTCCGTTATGTTCTGTACATGAACACAGTGTTTCCTGCCCTACCAACGGTAGATTCAGACTTTCAAGAATTCATGTTTGTTTCTCTGATTCTACGATACACTTCCGACAGCTCTGGTCGGACCAGTTCTTTTTTTTTTTTTCCGTTCATAGTAACGATCCGTTGGGACGCCGTTCAAGTTGTTTTGTGTGATTAATCGCTGTTATCTCTCGTTGTCTCACCCATCGGCCACGCCACTGTGCTCAGGTAAAGAAATTTGGGCAGCACTCTCGGCCCAGTTACATACGGGCTGATGATGTTAGTGAGATTTAGCAACTTGTAGCTGGTGACGTCAGTATAGAGGTAAGGCCATGCACGGTTGAGAACTTTTGACCTGTTCCAACTCTTCCGTGGTCGACCTATTTCTCTTCTTTTTTTAGGGCAGTAGTCAATTCTATATGAGGATTACAGTGAAATATTAATTGTGCAGAATATCGAACGAAGCGGCTGTGGCCTATTTAAGGTGCTAATGCTTTCTTCCACGTCTTTTCTAAATTCACCATCCACATATGATCCCGCCATGCAGAATATCGAAAGAAGCGGCTGTGGCCTATTTAAGGTACTAATGTTTCCTTTCACGTTTTTCCCAAATTCACCATCCACATATGATCCCGCCACTCCATGTTTTATAACACAAGAATTTTTAAAATCGTCGTTAAATAAAGCTAGTATAAATAAATAGGATTAGAGTTTCTCACGGCGGTGAGTATGAAAATGGTTGTGTTCTAGCTTGTAGCTGCCTTTATCATCATCAGGGCGATGAAGAACTCATCGTCCTGATGAAGGAAGCAGCAAGTACCTCTGAAACGTTGATAAGGCGCTACAACCTAGAAGAAAGCCATCTAAGAATCAATCAATCAATCAGCCAAACGTAATATTAATAGAATGAACATGTGTGCTTGGTCTCAGCCCAATGCCATAAGCGAAGACTTCACGTTGTGAAAACAGTAATTAGTGCGCATTATTTTTAACTGCAATGTTGAGGGGACATGGCTGTATATATAGAAAAGCGCTCATGTTGGACTGACAGTAATTAAGAAGATGATTAGTGTGGACAGGGCACTGTAAATACATAACACGAAAGGAGCAGTGGACTGGAATGCTTATATCATTGTATCTCAGAGCTGATCTACGTGTTTAATAGAAATTTCCAAGTTCTTCCAAACCATTAATCATTTTAAAATGTACGTTATGAAGAAGAACACCAAGAGACACGCACTTTAGACAAAAGTTAATGCAAATTATGCACATATGTGGACGATACGTAGTAAAACTGCCCACACCACTGTTATGAACGTAATAACAAAGTAATTTTCTTTCTTCAAAACTCTAAAATATGTTCTGTGTCCTTTTGTTAACAAAAAGTCGCCTACAGAAACTCTTCCACATAATGACACTTTCCACATACACCGAGACTTGACATGTGCAGTGAGTCTAATTGCTTCTAGGAGCAATTGTTCAACTACGACACAAAATAAAAGAGACACATGTGTATTGTGTTCAGAGGAGACACTGCCTCGCTTCAAAGGGGGGGGGGGGGAAACATATGCAATGGAGTGTTGACTTCTGATACACTGAAATGTCTTTAGCATTGAAATATATCAATTATTTGCCGTCCAATCAAATTTTATGTCGCAAAACGATTTTAATAAAAGATAAGTTATTGGACTATATTGACTCCCCTTCTCTTTCATTGGTCACTTGACTGTAACCAAAACAAATTGCTTGGAATTAAGAGAATTAACAATAAAACAGGATGCAGATAGAATTGACTGAGGGAAAACCACAAACACTTTTAACAGATGTCGGTTCTTTCTGCAAGCTGAGTGCATCAATGAAATATAGAATGTGCATATTCAGACTTTACACCGATGAATGTAAGAGGAACACAATGTTAAGAAAATAAACAAAACAGTTAAATGTAAAAGTTGGCCTGAAAATAAAAAGAAATACTGGAGATACACCTCCAAGCTTTCTTAACTTCCAGTTTTATGTAACAGCATTTATAAAATTGTGCCATTCTTTCCTTTATGAAGCCACTTAAATTTAGTCGGTACTTCTATCAGCCATTTATTAAGATAAATTTTAATAACATCCTCTCATCTACGTCGCCTTTTCCATTTGCGACTTCCGAAGAAAAATATCAGTCAATTTCTAATTTTCCCCGTAAGTTCTAATCACGTATCCCGCCCATGTTTCTACTCTCCTTGAGTCGATGGACTTAAAATATCAGGCAGGGGGTAAAAACGACGAAGTTTCGTCGTGCTGTTTCAACCAGACAAAATTTAGCTCGAGCTGTATTGACAATTTGTTACAGAAATGATAAAAATACAAAAAATAACGTTGACATACGCACTACCAATGTTACTTAAGGTCTGCGCACAGTCTACACGCGACGTTTCATGGATGTTTCATGTTCAATCAGCAGTTTCGATGGTGAGGTGTCATGAGCAGAAGACATTCTCTCGTTTCACATTTTCAATGCAATTTATGGAATCAGCTTGTGAGGTGTTTGAAAATTACCATCCTCAAGTGTGAAGAAATGGCAAAATAACTTTGTTTCGCTGATAATATAGGAAGAAACATGTCGATTTAGATAGTTACGTATCTCGTTCATATTATGGAAAGAAATAATGAACCAGTTTTCGAAAAATGAACTCTTGTTCAAGAAACCAGTATCAAACACGTGAATTCTTGTGTTAGAATTTGTTAACATTCTTTCCTGATAAAACAACTAATTCCTTATTATAAAAAGAATAATCTTCCACGCAACTGAAGCTTCATATGCTTATTTAGCTATATACACTGAAATAAAAGTCCATTTATCTCCTTATGAGATCTGATATCTAGTGAATTTCATACAATTCACTTCCTAGCCAGCAACTGAAACCAATATTTACTGCTAACCACTCAGAACATTCTAACAGTGAGTAACTTGGGTGGTCAGTTCACGATGCTAGAAATAAGGACGGATTTTATTGTCATTCTTTTATTAAAATAAGTTACCTTAATAACATAACATAGGTATATCTATTTCTTAAGAAATAATAAACAGTTACGTATATCTAAAGCAATAAATGTTTTAGAAACATTATAATCACAATTATGTGGTCATCAAACATGTTTTACCGGCTGCCTTCCAATACGTGAACGCTGACTCTAAATGTAGTTTAATTACAATGTAATCAACTGAATTTTTATCGAGCTTGAACAGAAGTGTGAAGCTTTCAGTGTCGAATAATCGTAATTAGGAAGTATCGTCACCATCATCATCATTAGTTAGGCAACTCGACGTCAATACGTGTGACGCTTAACTCCCGGATTATAAAAAGAAGTAGTTAGCTGTGTGTTTAAATGTTGGAAAATGTTCTAAAGTGTCTAAGCGTAATTTTTATTTATATTCCATCGTGACGAGATATGTAGCAGTCTTTGCTTCAACATGAAGTCAGAGTAGGCTTACACACATTTATATAACACAACGGTGCTAGTCTCTCCGTAATTATGAATGAAAATTATATGCGTTGACTGAATCAATGTAAAATAAACCGTAATTTCACCCTCCCAGTATGTTAACGGCCTTCATTTCATTTGAATACACGCCTACAGTCATTATTTGCCATTTAAGATCATTAGCCAAGCAATCCTTAACAGGAACGTGGTGTTTTCTTGGAAGAACGATTAGAATTTTTAAAGTCATTCCGATGAGCTTGATAGTTTACGAGCCATATCAAAAGAAACCAAATTCACAAGAAAATCTTTCAAAATCCACTATTTTGCAGTAGCCATTAATTTTCTAATTCCGCAATAGAATATCAAATCTAAAACTTCTTGACGATGGTGAAGAGTCAATTGAATAAACATTTTCTTGGATATTATCCATCGTCTAGTAAATATAAAATGTAAAACGACGTTTCGGAGATGGGACTCTATCTCCGTCTTCAGGTTCCTGTGTAGGAACCTGAAGACGGAGATAGCGTCCCATCTCCGAAACGTCGTTTTACGTTCCGCAATAGAATGTCTATTACAAAAGTGGTAAAGTCTAAATTAGTAAACATATTTTCGTGTATGAAAATGTAACGTCATTGTGGTCCGCGGGCCGCGATGTGAGTGGCAAACAATCCAGCTGGTCCACCTTACTCTGCGCCCAGGTGCAGTAAACAAAGTATGATAAGAAGTCCGTCCAGACAGAGGGATTTGTTTTTATACCGCTTTGTACCACATACATATGTAATGCCCATGTATTAACTACCTTATAGACAGGGGATGATATAGGAACCAATACAGACGGTTGGCCACTGTAATTTATATCAGCAGTTAGGGATGTCTCCACAATTTGCCCGGAAGTGCACTGCATTGTGATTTCACTGCTAATTTATACAGAAGGCTACTTGCGTACAGTCCTATGCAACAAAGCCAGTCGTTATGAAAGCATAATTCTTCTGTCTCCCTAAAATAAATGACATAAATTCAGGAGTGTCCAGACGATCCCTCAAGTCGAACGTGGCTTCTCCGAATTTCTAATCATACTTGTAACATAAAGTTAGAAATCTCGATATTAGTTGATAGGTACTGACCCATTATCTGAGAAAGTACTGTGCGATTAATACCCTCTTTTGCGTAGGAATTAAAAACATAACTTGCACCTAGTTCAATATCAGAAAGACTGAAGTTGATGGTAAGTTATTAAATATTAATAATGTTAATGTATTTAAATTATTTCAGTACTTTAATTTGTGATAATGTGTCCATATACTACATTCTCTTTTCTGTTCATTGGCACTTCCAGACTCTTTATCTTAATTCTAAATGTTGGTCATTAGTTTTCCTCACTCTCCACCTACGAAGGCAAATTCCCAAACATGTTTACCTAAGATATTATTAAAAGTAATAAAACAAAACCAACGTTGATGTTTCATTAATCAATTATTATGCAGGAGGGCATGTGAAGTAATAAATAAGAAAACTCTCTTACTGCCAGGTCTGTAGGCAAAATAATCACAATTGACGCACTTAGTAAATCCGCTGAGAAACCACGGTACGGATCAGAACAGAGAAGTCGAAACAAGAAAACAGAATATAACAATTATTACTTGAAAATAATATTTTTTGCGTGTGTCTTAAAACAGGATAATTTAAAATCCTTCAGACCAGAGACTGTAGGGAATCAAACTTGGCAGGGAACATACAAGCCTACTAGTTCACAGCCAAAGCTACCAACAATTAGCGGACCTGCAGTGGCCCATTAACCACCGTTTGAGAAACACTGCTTTCAGTAACTGAATTTCCGCAGAGTTACGAAAAGATTTACTATAAACACACGTTTAAGAAGCCAGGGCTATTTCCATACCAGAAGTGGCTTCTGAGGTCGAGGTTTGAGTTCTTGGAGTGGAGAAGGGTCAGAACTTGATAGTAATTACGCAGCGTTGCATGCATCGCGTCTTGTCCAGCCATGCAGACCTGGTCAACCTTTCCAAGTAGCCGTACTATAATGACCAGCAAGAGAGACCCCCACGCAACGCTAACTCCAGCACGCACTCCGACCAACACGACAAGAGAAGGAAAGAAATTGCTCTGCGCACCATTTGTATTATACCACTCACTGCCTTGGCTTTTCAAAAGAGATTAGTTCAAACGCAACCGACCGGCAACCATAACCGATATCTGGAACTTGTAAGAGGGGGTTTACTAGGAAGAGAATTAAATTCTTTACTATAAGACCTGGAATTATAGAAAAATGAATTAGGTTTGCATTTATTTAATTATGGTTTATGTCTATTCAACGAATCTCAATTGCTCAGAGTGTCTGGTGTCGAATTTATACGATTATTAATAAATAATTACTTACAAAGGACGTGGAAGGACACGGTAGTTGGCTAATTTCAGTTACTATCACGGTATCTGTGTGGATGAAGCGAGAAATAATCACGATAAACGCCAGTCAGAGTTGAAAATTAAATCTATACTTCCCAAATTCTAAGCACTAGAGCTAACCACTCGATGTAATGTGCCTAAGCACCACACGATGAAGGCTTATACGAGTAGTGAAGGTAAACTTATGCATATTTTTAATTTCGCTAATACAATGAGGAAAGCCGGTCTGAACAACGTGGTGAAGAGAGAAATATCTGCTACTGTTATTTTTTTAATATTATTCTCCGATATACGCCTATGTCTCTCAAGTAACCTCTTTCCTTCAGGGTTTCCAATCTCAATTCCGTATGCGTGTGACTATATCTATAAGCAGCATATCTACTTAAAATACAATGAGAACACTGTACGCGCTACACGAGGTAAAAAAGTACCCCTCCGCTGTACTGAATGCAGAATAATTGTTAATATCCTTGAGTTGTGAACTCTGTAAGAACTGCAGATTCGCAGCAGACTTAAGTGGCACTCTGTATGATCATTAAAGTTCCCTTCGTTACACTGTGTTCAGAGCAATTGGCGTTGCAATGCCATTGTAAACTCAGTGCTTGCGGTTACTTAGGAAGCCTGTGGAAATGAAACCGTTGTAAGGTTAAGCAAACATGAGCGACCACTATCACTGAAATTAAAGTTTAGATGTGTATGTTCTCCTCCCTTTATTCACCCTTAAACGATCTGCCTCTTCTTTATTTTCATCTATTTAACTTACCTTTCCTACAAAAAATATTTCTTTACGTCGTGTTTCTTTCCATATTAACCCATGTTTCCATGTATTTCTCAACTCATTCTTTTGTGACATAGTATCTTAATATCTTAACCATCTGAAGCCGAAGTATGTTCAAATAATATTAAAGTATTCAGTTCGTACCGCAAAGAAAACACAACGCTTCACCTTTACAAAGATCAATTGGTTAAAGCTGTTTAAGGAAATAATCCCTGTTCAAAGTGTAAATTATATGAAATCCCCAAATACGAAATAAAGCCTATCAAATCAAATAACCTAAGAATCTATAAAGCGTGGAAATTTCTTTATGAACTATAAACACAAATGTCGACGAGAGGTTCTGTCTTTCCAAATTTGTACAAAAACACCAAGTCGTTTTCGAAATTTCTTTTGTAATTTGAAATTCATGCGCCTCAACAGGCCTGCAGAACACGAGTCATTGCTGTGAATAACGTAAACTATTTTCTCAGGCATGGCGCTCCTGTTTGCCATAATATTACCTGCATGTCTATTACCAACCCTTGTTCACTAAAACACTGAAATTCGTGTTATCAAATTGCTTCTCTTTTTACTTCACTGAAAATAAAGATAATTCTCTTTGTCCCTTGTTCATGTTTTAGAACATATCATCTATACCCTATCTGTTGTCTGCAGTAAGAATTATAATTTTCGTATGAATAACTATCATACAGCTAAAAACCTGAAGCTGTTTCAAGTGTTTTCTTTTACACAAAACAAAATAACATAAATAATTTCATACAATTGTACGCCTCGTTTCATGCTCCAGTGCATGAGTATTGATAAAGAAGAATTTCTTGAAAAATATAACTTATCTCTCTTTTGTGCAAGAAATCTGAGTGTAACATGTAATTTCTGTTTGCATGGATAAATACCGACAGAGTTTCAATTGCACACACATGATTATATCGTCGTCATTATCATTTACGAGAATTGCGTTCTGAGTGTGTTATTATGAAAAAGACCAGCTCTGTTAATTACGAGCGCAACTTGGCTCGGACATGAAACAAAAGATACTGCACGTCGCATGACGTCAGAGGCCATGATCACTCGTGTACACAAAAAGGCCCCGAAGTGCGTGTCTCGTAAGCAAGTTTTCATCATCGCATCACTGACGGCCGGGCTTCGAGTACCAGTCGGAGTTCCGGTTCTTCGCTTACTCACCTCCTTCCACGGGTCCTTCTTCGGGACTTGGTAACTCACACATCCCTCGCCGCCTGTTCGTTCCCCACTTAGAATTCCGAACATAAACACTAATTGTCCTAACTCTATGGAGCAGAGTTCTTCTTAAGCAGTTGACAGTCGTTCAGTTATTCAGAAAATTTCCCGCCTTTGATGTAACCCAAAGGTTCATTAACGTGTCCACTTAACCCCACCACTAGACCTTACTCTGAGCCAGATGAACCCAGTCCGGATGTTTCGAACAGATATGCTGTCGCCATCTTCAGGGCTAAAAGTTCCGAGTAGTCTCTTCCTTTAAGGCTCTCAAATTAAAATTCTGTAAGACATTTCATTTTCCTAACTTTTCTTTAAGTTCTGTCATGGTTTTGGATCTATATTTGGGATTTATAAACTAGAGACTCGATTGTTCTGTTGATGAAGTAACTTAAATATAAGGTCTAAATAAAACGTAACTGAATAACTGAATACGCATCACATCTGTTGGCAGAAATGTCTCAGTAATCCAGCAGTCTGTTTATTTAGTATGACAAACAGTGGGTTAATTAAAAAATACCACATACCCTACAGTTAAGAAATGATCTAAGAACAAATCAAGATTAATTTTGGGACAATAGTGAATGTCTCAATGGAGATATCTCGTCTGATGAAACTAAAAAGTTTTCAAGCTAAGACATCTGTGTTATGACCTCGTACAATGATGTTTACAGTTATGAAAACTTAAAATTCTCAAATAACCTTAAGATAGACGTGTTTTGCTCTTAGGTACATAACCTACAATTCTTGGGATACTTTTTTTATTTTTAATAATAATGAAACTGTTCATTTCATGAAGACATATGCACATACAAATGCGTGTAGGATAATTACCGATGAATCAGTCCGTTACGTTAACAGGCAAGTTCCGCGCTGATGTACCCAAAGCGATACAGGCATCAGAATTTTCTCACGTCCCAATATCCGATCACATAACATTTCAGCAATACATTTTTGCTCCGAAACGACATTACCCTCATAATAGGCGTGCACAGTATGTGGTATTATCGTGTGGCCCAGGAAGTTACTATATTTTAAGGACCTCGTAGGTACTCTCGGTTTAAAACTCGGCTAGTTCTACCTGTCTGCCCGTCCGTTTTCCTCCATGATTTATCTCAAAAATATCATGGAATGATTTAATGGCATTAGGGGTTACCACACTATATGTTATCCAAATAGTTTTATTACGTTACACATTGCTTAATTATACATCTTAGTCTACTTTACATAAAATTCTAATAGAAATTGATTAATTTTTCAAAAAGGGCATATCGAACAAAAACTGTAAATTAGTCTACAAAGAATAAAGGCCTGATTAAGACGTAGCTACAACTTGTATTCTAAACTTTATTTTATACGTATGTCATATCGTTGAAGAAATTGAAGGAAATTTAACAACTGCCTGTAGCAAAACGTTGCAATGAACACGCTTCGAAAAAAAAAAAATGCATTCTCTAAACCTGAGCAGGGAAGTGGAAATCAGAAAAGTAATTTGTAACAGATACCTCCGTTTTCCTTCTTGATCCTTGAGATTAGTATGACAGGAAAATTTTCAACTAAGCATTTAACGACTACATAACCTCTGTGCATCATACACAGTCGCTAAATAAATGAACTAAGAGTGGACTTAAGTTTCACACAGATAAAATATAAAATTGGCCTAATATTATAGTTTTGTGTATTTTTACTTTTACAGTTTCACAAATAAGATGGGAATAAAAAAGAATCTGATCAGATTGGTATCAATTGCTTTTCGGATCTAATCTGATCCCATTTATATTTTTTTGTCAACGTAATTTTAATTTCTTACGTTTCCAAATTTTATCTAAACTTTGCTAACGAACGATTCAGTACAAATGTTACCGAATCGCATATCGTACGCCATGCAATAAGAGATGTGCTTTGCATTCTAGGGACTCTGCGACCTCCGGGGCTCATCGGGGGGAGCAAACCAAAAGTGGCAACCCCTGCCGTCGTGTCCAAAATCGAGCAGTACAAGAGGGAGAATCCCACCATCTTCGCCTGGGAGATCAGAGAGCGACTCATCTCAGAAGGTAAGGCCGCGAAAGCAGAAACCATTTCAACGTCGTGACGCTGACACACAAACTGTCATAGCCGGGAGCCACACCCAGGCATCGGTGTTTAAGAACATTCAATGACACGTTAAACACTACAATTATTAAGTACGAAACATATCGTAAAGCAATTTGTGACCCATAAAAGAAGGGAATGTACTTGGCCGGTCGAATTACTAGCGACTGTTCAAGAGGGAATATATTCTGCGGAATTATTTAATAACTAAAGTACACAAAAATTATATTATTTTCGAAAGTAAGACTAATTTAGATCGAACACTAAGCGCCTAAGTTCCGTTATCTTAATAATAAAGGTGACAACATTGGCTTTTCCGGTTACATAGTACGTTATCGCTGAAAACTTAACCAATGTTACTCAAAATAATATAATGATAACAGAAAGTTTAAAGTGATATATACATCAAAATTTTTAACTTCTTATTTTAAGTAGAATAAATTGCTATAATTTAACGATAGAAATATTTGGAGGTACACGTAATGAGATGGGAAGCGTAAAAAATGATCGCGCTCTTCAGACAGTTATGAAAAATAACTATATTACCTGCCAATTGCCGTGCATTAGGCACAATCTTGCTTGAAGCACCAGGAAGTAACAGAAAATGCACAGGCAAGCTATTCCTTGCGTACAGCAACTGTTAGACACGAAGACGTCTCTACATAATTCATCTGTCATTCAGTTTCTTAGTCTGACGACTTGTGGCAAGTGCGCGCTGGAGGAAAAACTGCAGTAATGACTGTTGTAAGGACACACATCTAACTGCTTTATGGGTTGCATATCTCCTAAATTAGCCCAACTGCTAACTCTGTGGTGCAGGACATTTCTTTAAGTGTTAACAATTATTCAGCTCGCCAAGAAATTTCACGTTTATGAGATACTTAAATTTTAATTAAATACTAATTTCTTGACAAAGGGAAGTACTAACACCATTCAAATAAAGGCTACTCCATTCAGTTACTTTGATATAAATGACAAATCATTGCAGCCAGAAAAGTAAAACACCGTATAGTTACAGTCATTGGAAACATATACTAGTTGATGAAGTTATTCTGGGTTCTGTAGCCGTATTGACTGATGGGTAGAAACCAACGTTTCGGAGGAAATTATTAACTCCGTCTTCAGGGCTGAAGTGATTATGTTGAGAATCAGAGGGATCATATAGGGTGATATGAAGGGATGGGACAATCAGGACGTAATGACGAATAAGTAACAGTTTTTATCCACACAAGTGTAAGCAGAATGACGGGGAATGGGTGAAACTCGGTTCCTCTGTTCTGCGCCCTTATATGGGTCTACTGTACCAGCTTCTGATGATGATGGTGATACTTGAGTATGGAGCACCGATGGCTTGATGATTGTCAGCGGATAACATGAGCAGGCGCACTTCGAGAAACGAAACCGTCTGAATGGCTATCAGGAACCCGACATGAACCGTCATGCGCCTGAATTCGTACATTCCAGTAATGAGTTATACACTAAAAAAAAGAATTGTACATAACTACAACCCTGTCACTATAAATACTTGTTAAAATTAAGTTGCCCTCAGAGAGGACGCTCCCGTACTAGTTCCAGGCAAACCACGACGGCCTCCTCATTAGTAGCCAGTAATTCGCTACAATCTTGTCATCAATGACTTCATCCTGTCATTGCTTACGATGCTGGGCAGCAAAGATAATCAGTTAAACCAAGATTTAAGCTGTCCACGTTCGTGGGTAAAGAGAGGGTGAAATTGTAAGAAGGTCTAAAAAACACGCAACGTATTTACTTAAGTGACAAGCCCTAAATAACTCCGCATTATATAATGAGGTTAGTCAGCATTTTAATTTTTGTAATTAAGGAAATAATTGAGACAGTAGGGCAACATTTCTAGAAATTATTTTTTCTATATTACATTTTAAAACGACGTTTCGGCACCAAAACACGTAATGTCCTCAACTGAAGGTCTAAGCAATGAAACAGATTTTTGTTAAAGAAGCTGTTCATAACTGCACATTTTCATTGTTTTTTGCTAAATATTCAGCAAGAACCATATGTCGTTGACAATTTCATACCCTAAATATTCTACCGTGCATGTTACATTATTTATTTGTCGTTATATCATCGCATCGTATCGTCTATTGAAAACAACATTTAGAGTTCACTTCTGTAATAAGATGCATAGAAGCTGGTTTTATAAAGGCCTGTTCACTTTTAATTTCGTTTTATATAGTACACTCTTCGAAACTTCTTAGAACATTGACTTTACAGGGCTCAATTTTTGTTCATCTTAAATGTTAAGTACCACTTCCATATTGAAGTGTCAAGACTGACGTCACAGCTTACAATATGTGTCTCAAGAATGATTAATCCCACGTCCCTTATCTTATTATAATAAACTCATCACGTACCTTGGCCGATCAATTATGCTTGACTGTCGATTCTTTGCAATGAAAATGTGTTCAAGAAGATGACAGGCCATAATTCATGCATAAAGAAAACTGTAATAATAGACAGGAAATTATATAAAAAAAATTAAACAAGTTATTTAATAATTTTAAGACCAAATATTCTAACTTGCATACTTTTAAGGACAAATCGTATAAAATTTACAGAATCTCACTAAATTTATACGTTACTGCCTGCACGTAAAAACGCCTAATCGAAAAACTTTAATGTGGGGATTTGTAAGAAGTATAATATTACAGTGGATCCAGTGATATGATCGTTATGTCAAATTAAAGAACATTTTAAAGCCGGTTTAAATAGCAGCTGTTCTGGCGTCTGTCATGACTAAGATATTTCCTAGCCTTCCTCAGTATCTTCAGGTAAAGAACTTAACCAGGACAGGACTTTAAAATAGGCCACAAGGGGCGGTTACCATATCCTATATCCACCCAATCACAGTTCATGACTAGGCTATGCAGTTGAAACAACGTTGTTATAAGCCTAAGAATCAATTAATTAACACCCAGTTTGATGAAAATCATGCACATTTTTTTACAAGTTAAGAAAGGGACACTGCAGACAAGACACGCAACATTTTCAGAAATCATATACCATCTGAATTAACAATCAGTAAAGCTTTATCTTGTATTTATGTGCTTCATACGATTTCACTGTAAACAACGATTATTTCCTTAAACAAGATGAACCAGTTGATCTTTGTAATTTTAAAGAGTTGTGTTTTCTTTGAGGTACGGGATGAGTTCTTAAATGTTGTTTAAAAGAACTTCGGCTTCAAAGGGTTAAATCAAATGTGTGTTGCCATCTGAATTCTGTGTTTGCAACATCAGCACAAAGATGAACGAGGCGAAGCACCAATAGAGCACCGACCATGTTGTACCGTGGCGTGATTTTGGTGAGGTGAATAATAGGCTTTTGTACTTCAGAAGAGGAGTGATTTGTGGATCAGACGGCTGCAAGCGTGGTTCCTATTAAACAACGATCACCACTTCCATTCTTATACCTGTCGAGAGCCACGTCATTAGGCCTGTAATCTGGATGATTTACAGCCCCACGCTGAGCTCACAGATAGGGGGAACTAATCACTCGCAATCATTTTCTTTAAGGTGGAATTTCGAGACACATAATATCACCAAGTCGATTTCATTCTCACAGTCGGACTACGCGGTAGCAAAGACTCGATGTAATTCTAAGTAACAAACACACTAGTTAACTAACAGACCAACTCCGAGGTGCAGGGTGCCTTGGAAAATTTATTTGTACTCAGACGATCAAGAAATTCCTGCTTTTAAAGAAGTAGGATGTCTTGAATTGTGGTCTTACGGGGTACGTCGTCGTGTGGTCTTATAAGTAGCCACCATATTCAGGTTAGAACCCTAATCTTCAATACCGTTTCCGTAAAACCATTGCCCTCTGTAGACTTACTTAGACAGTTCAATACAGTACACCCCCCCCCTCTGTATCAATAATATACACTTCAAAATTATCCTCCAATTTACTTCTGGGTTCCTATTTTGTCTCCTGCTTTCAGGATTCCAGACTAAAATTTTGTATACACTTCTTATTTTATTCTGTTTATCCATTTTGGTGCTAACATACTCCTCACCTTTCTAAGTGTTTTACCGGTAATAGAATTTGAAAGGGGGTAAGTATATATATATATAAGAAATTTAATAAAGCATTTATTTTTTAATATTGTATAAAATTATAGACGACATGATTGAATTATTTTTACGAAATCCATTTCGGTCCACGGGCCGCATTTTATTCCCACCATTTTAACAAGATGACAGACTAAAATGGCGATGTCTATCATTGCGCGTGTCAAGTAGGAATTTTTGCCTTCCCCAAACTCAGGTCTTCATGAGAACTTCTAATTCTCATTTTATCTGTCTGATATTTAGTTTTGTTTCTGTAGATGCCATTCGTCTTTGTTTTATTACACGAACGACCAATATGGCGCTTTTCTTTATACGAAAACATTTTGACACGGTTTACTTCTGCATGAATTAGACAACAAAGAAGTTGTAAATTCCTATCAACTGCTTCACGCATCGCGCAGCTGAATATTGTCATAGTCTCTGGAACCGATTCAGCCGTCATCACGCATTCCGTTTCACGGGACGCTATTGAATAATAGCAAAGAGTATAACACTTTGTTCTTTAAATCAGTATTGGCCGTCCGACAGAATCTCTAAAAAAGGATAGAAATGACGATTCACGTATTTATAATCAGGGCAATAATTCCGTCAAGAAATTATATTTCAAATTCGATTTGGTCTGATTAATTTACGCTCGAAACTAGGTACATATTTAACCGACAATCATTTGAATTTAATGATATCTTCAAAATACTAAAAAAAATAAGGTTTATATAAAGGCCTAATGTGTTTGCATATTCTGACTATTGAACATAATTTATTATCATAAGTATCTGCAAAACGTTAAAGAAAGTTTCAGACAAAGTAAAATAAATTAAGCAGAGGAATGCGAAAAGAAATAATACACTAACAGCGATATGGTATAAGTCTGTTTCTTATCATAGTTAGGCTCCTTAAATCAAGAAATTACGACGGGCTTCAAACTCGGGTACAGAATTGTGTTGGGACGGTTTTGGCTTGCTTACTGCCAACTGCGCAGTTTACACAGAATCCAAATAAGAGCGTGATTATAAACGAGGAACTGAAAATAAAAAGATTCAAAAAGAGAATATCGCGGCTTATTTCAAGTCATTGGCCCAGCATATGCTTACAAGATGTGAATAAAACCAATAAACATGGGTCAGAATATTGGGGCACCCGTCTCAAATTCGGGAAGTCCCAGTTACGAAGCAAGAGTGTCCATTCAAAAGCGACGTTTGGCCACTTCTTGTACATAGAATCTCTGAGACTAGAGACAGAGACAAGCTAATAATATTAAAACGGAAAGTAGCAAATCAGATTTTTGTAGGACGAACTGACTTCAGCTGGTTCAGATCCAGTGGCAAAATTCTGTGTCAACTTTGCTCGAATTTCGCCACGTAACATCGGTATCGACATTTCTTGTAACTCACTGACCAGTGAACGCAATCGAATACAAACATCGATAATACATAATCTTCAGCACCGCACTGTCTCCTGTTTTCTTATAAGAAAACAATTTTGGACGAGTTGGGTTGGCTAACCTGTCCAACAATGTCGCAATCCATGCGTAAGGAAAGAAATGAGTCATTAAATTCCGAAAAAATCGAATATAAATTACAACTGAGGAAATCATCACAGCGTGACCGCAAATTAAGTCAGAAGATCACCAGACTCGAAAGCATTACAAGCAGCCTCGTGGTAAGAACACTCATTTGTAAGGAAAATTAATATACGGGCTACACAAACAAAGCCATAACGAGGTATGTCAGATCTAATGATTACTGTTTCTTTCGAAAGACAGGAAAAGAAAGATAAAGGAAAAGACATGCCCGAGACGTGTTTTCAATGTTTTGGTTTGGCGCTGAAAACGGTATGGATTTTTAAACGGTGAGAAGTGATCGGTTACAGTATTTAAAATCAACAGATCTTATGTAAGGCGACATTGAGAAAGGTATGAAGAAAATTAAAAGAATGGAAATCAACACTTGTGTATTGTAATACTGAACAAATAAATTAAAAAAAGAAACAACGAGAGAAATTCTATAAATTATCGAACTGTATTGTAATACTGAACAAATAATTAAAAAAAAACGAGAGAAATTCTATAAATTATCGAAATAGTAAATCGATCAGCCTCTTTGATTCTCTGGCCACATGCAT
Source organism: Zootermopsis nevadensis (assembly GCF_000696155.1). Next base: position 496,245 of record NW_019059934.1, read on the forward strand.
AAAACGACATGACATCATAAAATTCTAACAGAGCAGGAGAACTTAAGTTCAGAATGAGAAAAATGTGTTTTGATTTGAAATAAAACAAAATTGGTTAAACAGCTTGATGTTTATTGTGACTGCAGACCTCTGAAACGTCGGTAAACTTCTACCAAACTACACGGCGTAACCACCCAGAGGACAGCCCTGTTTATTATTGTTGTTGTGACCCCGTGTAGACAGAGCCCTGAAGATGGAGACAGCATGTTTCACCGAAACGCTGAAAATCTACCTGAAAGTCTACACGGTGTCACAGCCCAGAGACACGACGTCATCTGTCCATGTGAGGAATTAAAAAGAACCCACAACTCGTGACGTTTAGAAGGGCCAGTTGTTAGTGCAATTGTATCCTCGTAATTATAATGAGGTTTGTCACGGTCGAAATCGTTTGTCGATTCTCCTTGTAGCACAAGGAAGCATCTCCTTCTAAGAGTGAAGCAGGTAGCAGGTAGAAATCTTCTAGACGAATCAGACGCCTCCTTCCCCGAGGTGGAAGTGAGAAACCGACTGCAAAGGACAAGACCCTTTCATCGCCTGCAGACTCCCCCGTTTTTTATCAGTGTTTAATGTTTTCCATTCGCATCCTTATCTCTACTCTCCAGTCGGTAACCTTCTGCCCGGATAAGGACAGAAGTAATTAGTACGGCCCAATGGATGATTAATAATTAATTATATATCAAGCTACATATGTAAATTCACTGTATTTACAGTACAATGGAAACACAATATCAGCCTGGACTGCACAGGGGAGACCAACATGCAGTAAAACATCTTATTGTAACATTGGGAAAAAAAAAATGCTCTCGACATTTTAGTACTCCTGAATCTTATTCGGGAGATGAATGGTTCTAATCTTACTTCGGACAACGTTATCGTGGTTTTATCAGTATCCCCAAACAAATGTTAATTTAGTTCCTTAAACAGGTCACCACCGTCTCTTTCAAAATTATTCCCAACTCATCATCCTTAACAATAACAAATTAGTTCCACGATAAATGAACCTAAGAATATGGCCGTGTTCCGGGTTGTTGCGCTGTATAGTCTGGCAGAAGTTTACCGACGTTTCGGAGGGTTTTATGCCTTCATAATAATGTTAACGAAGCTCTGATGAAGTAGGCAGCAAGGACCTCTGAAACGTCGGTAAACTTCTACCAGACTACACGACACAACAACCCAGACGACATCTTTATATTCACCGCAGTGAAAACCTCAAATACCACATAACCTAAGAAGTTGGAGCGATGTTGTCGAAGCACCCAAGAACCAAGCAGTAGACAAACAGGAGGATGGCAAGGGCTGTCCCCTTCGTTGGAGATGTGACTATTAAGGCTTGAAGGTGACAAGCCTTTTTCTGTAATACCACGCCCCAGTTATCTCCTACTCCTAAACTTGATCGCCTCATAGAACTGTGTGAAGTGATACTTTAATTAAAATGCAGAACGTTCTAACATTTCACTATACGACATGGTACGACGTAGATGGATAAATACTTTTACTCAGGGTCTGAATGTAGCTATTTCTAAGTTTCCCACGAAAGAAAAATCCCGTACTTACTTTAGAACCTGTTATAATGTTATCAACTGTCTCCACTACCTTACCATAATTTATAGATTATCAAAATATATAACATTTCATTATTAATAATTAACAGCTTATGAACATAATATCCTGAACTCTGACCGATGATTTACACAGGACATCTACGTCGTTAGCGAAATACTGGAGCCTACGAGATATGCACGAGGAAGCTTTATGAAAAACGTACATTTGGAAGACGAAGTAACAGATGAATTACGAGCTTCAGAGTTGGTTTGAACTGGCTCGGGATTTTGTCCAGTGGCTGGTTTTTGTGTCAGTGGTGTTGAAACTTCGGGCTGGGTGTCACACAGGTACTGGAAGTTGTATTTAGGTTACTAGAAGATAACGAGACATTTAATACAACAAATTTGAGTGTGTGTGTGTCCGTGTCTCACTAAATAAACATTCGATCATGAGGACACATTTTATGCAAATATTCATCGCAGTAAATAATATAGGAAGAACACTGCATGGAAGGATTATATACATTGGCATCAGACTGGAATTATAGGCTTTTTATAACCTTTTCACCTGTGATTTGCATAAAAGGCTATTTAGAGATAAAACTCCCATCTAACCAATAATTTTCCGATTTCTTGTTTGTAACGTTGCCAGGCAACCGAGACGATATTGTCCAGGTGCACAGTTCGCACAAATAACAGGGCAGCAGTGCGTATTTTCGCCCCACTGAGCACGACAGCTCACGGCTGGACTTGGGTTATTTTCTGCGACAGATTTACCTCGTTTCATGGAAAATGCATTTTCAAATCCAGAAAGCAGCACCTTTGACTGGCCACTTGTCAGTCATCTGCTCACCGCTGGTATCTGGCCATTTTGAACAGTAGAACTGGATTAGCTAATTCACTGAGTGCCAATGATCACGATAAAATGGTTCAGTTTGTTTAGATATCTTTATATAAATGGCTGGGATGATCCATTCAAGAGACTGACTTCGCTTTTGAAGACGGGGGTTCGATTCCCGACAGGGAAGTACTTTTCCGTTCGTCACTATATCCAGAACTCCACCCGGATACCCGTCTAACGGCATCTACAGCTCTTAACAAAGATAAAACATCCAGCGAGTGAAGTTCATCACTTACATCCATCTAGACGTATGCACTAGAGAAATTTGTGAAGATTTACCTTCACTTCCCTATACACCTTCACGGCGTGGTGGTTAAGCACAGAAATAACTCTGGGTTTATCTTTGCTGCATGAATAACCACTTGTCATAATTTAAATAGCTCCTGAAAGTTACGCGAGAATCAATCAATTACATCTTGTGATACATATCGAATTTTAAATTATAATAAATATTCTATTATAAATTATTTTTAAGCAATTGTCAGGAAGTTGTATAGAAACGTTTTGTTCACACGAGGGCCTGTTCTTACAACTGCTACAAAACATGGCCTCCTTTTGTTTCGTTAAGATGGATCCTGGCTTCATTAGAGATTCGTATTAATAAGAACCGATTGTTATGACAAGCATTGTGTAACAGTTAAAATACTTGCAAGTCATGAACAAAGGACATGAAACAACAACAACGGGGATAATCAAACAATATATCTAAGTGCAACAATGGATCTGCTTCGGGCACATCAGGTAGTCAGCCACTGTAATGTATGTCTTGGCCCTCGTCGGTGGAGGGCAAAAAACGAGAGATAGGATTCTGAACTCGCCGGAGCTGATCTACGAGTAGTTGGGTTTCACCAGCACCACGCCTGGTAGGGTTTATAGGAGTGGAGGAAACGCTCCACTAGAAGGAAGACAGCGATCAGCTTCTAGCTCATACTACTTAATATTGGGTTATGAAATGTCCTGTTCATAATGGCTACGGAATTCGTGGGATATAAAGCAGATCTAGACGTGTTGGAGAAAGAAAGTTTAGGTTAAAAAAATGCATTGACATTTGGGAATAAACACCTCAAAAGAAAAATATATACTTTCAGAAGTTTATCAACGTTTCGGAGGTTCTTCCTGCCTCCATCATCAGGACGATAACTCGTCGCCCTGATTATGGAGGCAGCAACGACCTTTGAAACGTCTGTAAATTTCTACGAGTCCACACGGCGCTGCAATCCACAAGACAGCCACCATCGTACGAATATCAAATGTTACTTAGTTAAGACATTTGCTATAGTAAAGGCAAAGGACAGGTTAAATTGTGATTATGCAATTTTAAACCATGTCAAACGCAGTTGCATATGGGAGGATAAAAACTCAAAGCCTACATTAAACTAACCCATTTCTTTCATGTGTGTACCGTATAATAATAATAATATAATGACTAGTTATGTGGTTATTTACTACGAACACCATCTTGTGTGTATGTGTGTTAAAACCACAACGCAAACCTGCAATTTCTTTAATTCCTTCACCATGTACACCTTACACTGATTTATTAAAAAACAGAAATCGAGCAGATGATCCAGTTTATTACGACAAACAATAAAAAAGGAGCAACCATCTCCCTTGTTACAGGCCATGCATGTGAGTGATTCTTACGATGTCAAATGTTATCAGCGATGCATGTGAAATCCCACATATTATGAACATGAAATAATTGTGTGGATTTCCGTAGCTTCTAATTATAGTGTAAAGCAAATAGTGCTTTTGCATGGGTTTTGATGACGAGTTCTGGAAATTCAGACAAAAAATATGAAATGATTAAAAAATGAATATAATTCCATACAATTAACGTGTAACTGTGACTGCCTGTGGGAGGGGGGTATGGCATTCTTTGTGTGGGCAACTTCACAATTTTATACAGAACAATGAACACAGACATGAGGATAAGTTCCTTTGGTTATATAGAATTACATTACCAGAAATAGCCTTTTATACAAAATGTTTGGACGGAAGTGGTGTTAGCGGACAAGCACATACATAAAAAGCACTAAAATTAATGTGGTTTCAAAGGTACCACGTCTGCAAAGCAAAATGAGGTGCTACGAAAGTCAACAGGTGTATTAATTTACAACTATTGTAAGCGTTTTTCTTTGCATAAAGCATGGCTAAGTTTACAAAAGGAAAAAAGAAACTGAGTATGTTCCTCTGGTTTCCGCGTATTTCAGCTCCGAAATTACTTTACTGATTTAGACAAAATTTGGTATTGGGTATCTAGACCTCTTGGGAAAACTTTTGTTCGTATCGGTCCCATAAAACTCCCTCTTTGCAAGAACCTCAATTCTAAACTATTTTATGTGATTAGCCTACTCAACATCGGCAGAATACACTATGTAACATACAGATTTCATTACGGTTCACAAATTTCATTTGAAATATTTCTTGTTGTGAGGAATATTTAACGACACACGATGAAAAATAATCTGCCTGTCTGTCTGCAGTAATTTTTCACCAGTGAATTAAGATTATTATGACGGAAAAAAGAAACTTGTCCAAAGTTCACGAAATATAAAAAATACTAAATAACATGATGTGTTAGTACGTATATATGCATTAATATGCAGTACAACTTTCCACGATTTGTAATAACATTCATATTTATTTAGTTATTCGGTAGTGACAAGTGAAAATCCATGTATTAACCTCGCTACCATTTAGACAAGGAAAACTGATTCCTTTTTATCCTGGTCGTGTTTACCTTTGTATAAAAATCTCCAGTACATCATTATCATCATCGTAATAACTTTTGTCATACTGCATGGAACTTTACGTTTAATATCGAATTGCCATAATTATGAAACTACGGTATTTTAATTATCCATATTTATGAATGACTGATTGTAAAGAAGCCCTATAATTCTGTGCTGATGTCGTGTTGATGGATGTTCAACCTTAACAAAAGAAGACACTGAATTCTCTTCTTCTGATTTGCGGTCCGACAATCCCTGCTGAGATTTCCAAACAATAAATCTGACCGGCTTCACGAGAATCAACCGACGGGAAAATCTTAGCTACTTTGTGAGAACAGCTGTGAGCAGGATGATATGTTTGTGCCTGACAGATTACAGGCGTCTGATTATTGAGAAGGTCCTTATTACAAGGACGTGACTGCGACCAATCACAGCTACAGGAGTCAGCAGCCACCTAGCGGCAGGCCCCAGCCCTCATGCTACTATCCGTGAAGTACAGAGTTTGACTCCTGACAACGCTTGATAATGACAGTAGCATTTTAATTATAACACAACTAACTAACATAGTCATAACCCGAACTTTCGATAACCCCAGTACTGAACACTATCCTCCACCTCCCATCCTCCTACTCCATCTCCCTAAGATCTATCTTAATGTTATCTCATACCTCTGTATTTTTTAATTTGATGGTTTCCAATAAACTTCCCTTCCAAAATTCTGTATACATTTTTGCTTCCTCATTGAAGCCAAATACCCTGCCCAATTTAACGTCATAGATTTCACCATCCTAACAAGATTAGCTCATCGGTACACAAGATTATTATTTTATATCCTGAACTGCACTTACGTCATCCTATTTAGGTCCCAAAACGTTCTTGACTACTTTGTTTACAAAAACATGCAATTTATATTTTCGCTTCAAAAGCAAGAGACCAGGTTTGACACCAGTACGGAACAATTAGAAAGACGATTATTGTCTTCATGTCTTGACCTTTATTCCTTTATGAAGTAGATGTGACGAAAACAGTTTTCGACCTGGTTAATGACAAGAACTTATGAAATCTGATTTTCTCCTAACTTCATCATAAACCTCACTTCTGTTTACTAGTGGCATACTTTGCTACTGATTTTTGTTCCATAACGTGTCCATATATTTCAATTAAACCCTTGTAGATATAACACCAAGTTTCAAATGTCAAGAGTGTCGCTATAATAGCTACCACAAAGACTTGTTACAACAACGTGGAGACAGCTCGAAAACTACTCCCGATGTCGACATTCTGCCATTGCACTAGCCATCCGAACTACGGTTCCACTGAAATTCATAAATACGTCTAGGAAGATTCTTGTGTAGCAGCTCAAAATAGGCCACGACCACTTTCTTTAACTTCCCTTCTAATTCGTATTCTCAATCAACATTTCATTTGGAATCACAGGAAAGAGGCTAAATTCACCTGCCTGGAATCAAACTCAGGCCCCTCGGCCTACAATCGATAACTGAAATATCCTAGCTGACCTTCTGTGTGCCGGTTACTATAGTGATTTCACTGTGAGACTCAGCGCTGCTGTTACTACAATACTTGGCTACCAGTGGACCCTGTATCAAATTTGGAGCATTATTACGAGATGCATGATATTATTTTAAATTGCGACTCAATTCGAGAGCACCCAATTACAATTACGTATGTAGCCGGTAGAAATCAAATTATACGATAGTCAGTCAAAAGAATAATAATAATAATAATAATAACAACAACAACAAAACTACGTATCCTTAGAGACTCTGGAAACTTACAGCAAAGCTAAAAAAAAATAGAAATGAAACTTTGGTTCCGGAGCCAAATTTTACGATATATTCCAGAAATTAATGTACGATATTACCTCCGATATCTCTGTAGCATGAACCTTGACGGAATTCCCCTGACAACAGATGTGTATACGGCCATCTGACAACGTTTTTTGGACTTCTTGTACATAGTAAAAGCCACTAGTTCGATAAAAATAACGTAGTGTCTTGCTAAATGGCTGCCCACATTTTTGAAACTTAGACCAGTTGAAATGAGATGTTATTCTCGCCGCATGAACTGTGTATCTAATTTACACGTTAAATGAAGGATGAGTTCGTTCAGTGTAACAGACAACCGTGGGAAAAATTAAACAGGGGTAGAAACTGTAGAGTTACTTATCGTTTGAACTCAAATAGTGAAACTGACATTACATCCTATCTCTTCTATGTTTTTAGATTTCTATTTGTTCTTTCCGCGAAGTACATGACATTAGTTCATACACGTTATTAAGATGTCTTCTCTGTCTGTATGTTGCAATGCAAAATAATTCGGCGGATTAAGATTTTATTCAATATTTACACATAACTGCTGAAAGTCATTCAGTTATTTAAACCTTGGTTAACATTAACAAACAGTATTAGACCCTAGCATTCAAAAGCGAATAAAATATTAGTACAAAATACAAATACAATAAATGATTGAAATTATCAGAATAGCAAAATAAAATCTTGGAAAATATTTGTGTTCTTCTGACGAACAGGTTCCCTCTCTTTCCTGGTCATTTAATTGCGTAAATATTTTTACCAATTTATTTTTGGGTTAAAACAGATTAAGCTAATCCCTTACCTCGATTCTCATTAGGGAAAAGAACTTCCCTCTTTCCCACCACGTCCAGACCCAGCCTCTCTTATCAGAGGATAACAGAGATTCATTCAGCAAGGACAAAACGGCCGAAGAGGTTATGTCACCTCTCACCTCCATCTAATGTCGAGATTAAAAATACGATGATCTTCACTTTCATTCGAATATTTGTTTTCACGGCGTGTTGCATAATTAAGCATAAAGAGTCAGTGATTGTGCTAACCTATAAATTGTTACGCCCGGAATTTTGAACTTTTAATTCATTCCAGTCCGTCTCAGACTTCTAACGTATCTGCATATTTAATTACATTAATTTGACAGTATGAAGACTTAAAAAAAACACTTTCGCTCTTTACGTCTTTAATAAACAGGAACCATGAATAAATTTAATACACGCAGAGTGATGCAAATGACTTTTCCACGTGCTGGACAAAGATGAAGTCGGGGGGACGGTCCTCCAGGGCTCCATAGGCTCCAGTCCAGACTCATTTCCTGGAAAACTTCTTTACGGACTTGGGGTCCAGTGTCACCGGTCCGTTAAACATGGAAATCGAATTGTTCCACTTTGAAAATCGCTATGGCAACCCATTTTCTAAGTATATAACAACGCCACTGTTGATGGATCCTCTTTTGTCATGTAATTGGTTGCTTTTTTGTCAGAAAGTTTTGACTCGTGTGGTTTTATTTGTTGTATATAGCTTGTTTCCTTGTTCCTTTGAGTTTGAAACGAGACCAAGTTCTGACAACAGAATAATTTATTTTCAGTAATTTAATGTCACGTCTTACCACATGCTGATATTCCTACAAACGTAATCTCTGCCAATGCATATGTTCTTTAAATAAAGTATGTTTCTGAGAATAAGATAAAAGATGTTCATTTATTAGGAAAAACCAATTAGCTACTAGACGTTGCGTTATTTTATTTACAGAACTCGAATTGTGAGCGTTTGATTTGAAATATTTGGAATGCTGTGGTTTATACATTCATACAAACAATGGAACGTGCTGGGATGTCATTTCCAGATTTCGAATCTCTTACCAGGTTCATCTTTAAAGCAAACGCTTGGCATTGTTAACACTGTTAAAAAAAAAGTCTATCTTGTGCGAAATGGCAACAATTCTTTAAATGTATAGATAACGCCATTGTTCAAGGGACATGTCGAAATGTAGCTCTACTGTGAATTTAATAAGCAGTATAGATCTAGTATAGAAATATAATTTCAAATGAATAATTGTATTCTAAATTTACAATTTTAATTCGATATGATTTCCTGGAAGCATATTTAAAAAAAATCCCCATCGCATTTCAAATTAAAATACTATGAAAGAACTTGGTGTACAGGCATGTTGTATTGTTTGTTGCAACCGAGTTAGATTTTGGGTAACAGCCTACATGGGGTATAAATCAAATGATTGTTACCCCTTACTTTGTTTAACGACAGTTTCTCAACTGCATGATTTATACAGTGTTAAAACATAATTAAGAAGTTGCAATAAATTGGTAGTGTGATATTTTAATGTATTTATCTGTAGGGACTCAGGAAAACTACAGAACACTTTAACTGGGTATAGGGAAAAGATTTCAACCTTATACCTCTTGAAGACGACCGTCTCCTGGGATGTTGCACTCTGTAGTCTGCAATAAATTTATCGACGTTTTAGAGGTACTTGCTACCTTTATCATCAGGGGATGAGTCATCATCGCCCTGATGATGGTAGCAGTACGTACCTCTGAAGCGGCTGTCGGTCTCTACCAGACTACACTGCGCGACATCCCAGGAGACAGTCGTCTTCAACATTGTAATTGTTGTTGTCGGTAGTTTCCTCAGGCTTGAAAAAAGTCAGTCGCCTTTGTTGGCTTTCAGGGGTGTGTACGAACGCCACGGCGCCGTCAGTGAGCAGTATCAACAGAATCCTGCGCAACAGGGCCGCTGAGCGCGCGGCGGCCGAGTTCGCACGAGCGGCTGGCTACGGGCTCTACCATCCTCACCCGTACGCCGCCTTCCCGTGGCACCCCGCTCACCTCTGGTCCGCGCCAGCTCTCGGCCTCGCACCGGGCAACTCGGCATCTAGTTCCGCGGCTGCTGCGGCCATGACGGCCGGGACATCGCCGGCATCCTCAGCATCCCCGTCGTCCATCGGGCACCAACACGAGGGATCCGGTATCTCGGCCTCAGACCTTATGGTACCACGACTCATCGGTCAGTGTCAAAGGCTCTTCAACTAACAAATCCTCCCAACAGTCACTCAGCTGGTCAACAAATTCCCCACAATTTAACGAACCCGAAGGTTTATTTAACATTTTCAGAAGTCCCCGCTACTTGCCTCTAACCTGAGCCATTTCCTCAAACAGCATCTGTTTAGGACCCACTGCAACATCACCCTATTTCGGGGTTTCTGACCAAAATTTAGTATCCGTTTCTCATATCGCTCATACGTGCTACGTGCCCTGTCAGTCTGATAACAATATTTTCTGTCACATCAACGTGGTTAAAACTTTTGATCTAGTCCAGATAATCGTATTCTTTGTTTTTTCGACAACTGTTCCCCAACTGTGTACATTAACATGGCGTAGACTGTTTCTTATTTTATTTGACGACTTTTTATCAACAGAAGCAATAAAATTCAAAGAAATTTTCAGTTACAATAACCTGTCAGTAGGCAAAAGGTCTGTCAACTGCGAATTTCGATGCAGAATTTACATACCAAACTAGTTCGATGATGGGATTTTATTACCATTTGATATAGCATGGGACGACCGACAATTTGGTGCGAAAATATTGCAATGCCAGTCGTTTACAGAAACTGTGACACATTTCTTGGTCGTAAATTTGCATAATTTATTCAGATCTTAGTAGTGTGTTACAACTTTATAGGCATATAGATACGACCCTCTTGCACCAAACTTTACAATTACGTTTGTTAACTATTACAAATTTATAAGAATTTTTATAAATTTTTATGGAGAATGTTTTAAACCCATTCCTGTAACAAACTTGTTTTAGGTATAAATGATGGCCGCTGAATGAAAGTAACATCTTCTCGTCTCATTCCTATGGTTACGTAAGAAATCTTACGATTCGCTGTCTAATTTCTAGGCGTTGAGTAAAACTTTGTATGTTATCAATGGCTTGGCGCTTAGGCGTAGGGGATATTACAACTTAGCGACACAGGCTGTGATAAAATTAGAGCTTTTGACGCGCGTTAGACGTCGTGAGTAATGGCACGTGTGTGGTTGCAGATGTCGACGGAAAGGACGACGCGGGTAGCTTAGACGGCTCGGACCAGCCCAAGTTTCGACGGAACCGGACAACATTTAGTCCAGACCAACTGGAGGAACTGGAGAAAGAGTTTGAGAAGAGCCACTACCCGTGTGTCAGCACCAGGGAACGCCTGGCGTCGAAGACCAGTCTCTCGGAGGCCAGAGTGCAGGTACATAGAGCATTCTGTTTTTCCTTAAAAAAACTCTTGCCCTTGTCATTTTGCTTAAATATTAGTCAATCACAAACATGTCTACACGTATACAGACTTGAGCTCTATTTAAAAAGCAAATTATTCTGTCCTGTATGTTTCTATGCTTCGACGCCGGCTTATAAATTAATTTAAATTATTAAAACGAAAAAGAAAAAACAATATTAAATGCTCAGAGATGATAATATCGTTTATTTTACAGAGGCAAAGACTACTCTGTAATGTATATTATTAATATCTGAACGTTCCCACTGGCTTGCTTAAAGGATTTCAGGAAACGTTTATGTTAACGGGTACCCTAATATAACGAACGCATGCCACAAATCGATTTATGCATTTAAGCTTCTATGGTTGCCTAACAGCCAACATAAATACTGATAATATTCAAACTTTTATCAACATGTAACCAATTGCGCCTAGCGAAACATAAATAAAACATAAAGTGTGACTGAAGACGGCAAATGTACACATGAAACAAAATAATGAATCATTGACGTGTAAGAACGAACCCCAATTTGGAGTACACATATTTATATATTTTCATGAAATTTTCCTTAACACTCACGAAGGTCTATTACAGACTAAAAATCTACTGTAGAAAGTTAATCGTATTACAGATATGACACACAGGCTTCATAATATATTATTTTGATTGTATGTTCTTAATTATTCACCACACGAAAAGATTTTTCAAACAAAGTGCGTGTATCTTGAAGACTTCGTTTGGCGTCTTTTCATTTTATTTTCCTACTAACAGCTTTTAGAAATGTTTACGTGTTTATGTTTACGTCTGAGATACACGTAATTTGATGTTTTGTTTTAAACCTATATTTTACCAATATCAAATCCGTTCTACAGCAATACTGTCGACAAAAAACACCTAATTTAATCTTAAACTCGTAGTCGAATATTATCTGAGATTAAACACGCTGATTGGCTGAAAGACGCGACAATTCCATTGCGGTTTAATTTCTATAACCGATTAAATTCACATCCTTTCAAATTTATTACTCATGTCCGTATTAGCGTTCGATCCCACATAACCGATTAGTTTAAACAGCGTTGTTAAATGCCGGTAACCTAAGGATTTGTCGATAATTTACAAGAAACCAAGTCTCGAAGACGGCTGTGGAAAGACGCAGACGTCAATGTATGGCTTACGTGATCACGTACAGCTTCCACGTTCATGACGATAAATTGCTTTACGCAGACAATGCGCAGGCAGCAAGTAGTTCCTCACAGAAACAAGTGATTGACTACTCTTGAAATGAATAGGTAGCGTTGCGCAAATAACCACCATTCTTTCCGTCACATCACTCAGTTCTGGTTGATCAGAGATTTATCTTAAGGATGTCCAGAATTCTGTTGCATGTGCATGGTTCAAGAAATAAGAGAGAAATGTTTGTACACACGTAACATTGAAGCTGCTATACCTTACCACATGCAGCTGCCATAGGTATTACTTGTTGAAACCTCAATTTTACTGAAGGTGTTAAATGACGAAGTGGATGTTCTGAGATGGAAGACTTACAGGGCTATTTGTAATAGATACAGTACTTAAGATTGGCTGCTGTTTAGTCCTATATTAAACTAACATCAACACGTTTAACCTCTAATTTAACCAGCTACTAAAGTATCAAATAGACTACTCCAACCCTGGCTTAACGCCAGACATTAAGGAATGATGCACATGAAACAGAATATTTCAAAAGATGACTACCTAAAAGCAATATTTTTTTAGAAAATGATAAACTGAGATAAAAACAAAACTTGTCCAAGAAAAACTTTTCCGTCTTCCTTGAGATTCGTAACCGCAAAATCATCAGATCTTTAAATGATGGATGCATTCTGAAGAATACTAGAACAGGACTGAGTCGAAACTTCTTTTCTATTAATAAGTATTAAATAAATATGAAGCAGTAGAATATTTTACGCCTAGAACGATATGCAAGTTGAAGTTCAGATCATAGTATTTTGGAATGAGACACCTTACAACCTAGGTTCTGGTTCAAACGATTCGAAAGAACATACATTATATAGCCCAAAGATGGAGGTAGCAGGTTTCTACGATATATTTTAACTACTGGCAAGAGTAAACCTGTGAGCGGAAATTATATGGAAAACAAAACTTGTCCAAGAAAAACTTTTCCGTCTTCCTTGAGATTCGTAACCGCAAAATCATCAGATCTTTAAATGATGGATGCATTCTGAAGAATTCGTACCGGTTTACACTGGAGTACGCTCTACATTCGATTATCCTGACTCAACCACGCGCCTGCCTTGGCAAAACAGCGTGTCTTTGCGCAAAGCTAGAAAATAATGTGTTTTCACCGAAGTTTTATCATTTATTAGAGATTTCTGAAAATGTTGCATTATAAAAAAAAAGAAACAAAACACTAATAATATCATCAGTTCTTCCGAAACATACAAATCGATTTATATTAAAAAGACAAATAACTGGTGTAGCATGGACAGTTATCCCTTTTTTGTAAACAAAATACACGTATTTTAGGAAGCCGTACGCTTACATTTAGCTTAAAAAAGCAGACTTAATTTCCTTCTGTAAACGTCTTCTTAAAAGCTTTTTAGAAAAGCATCGAAAATGATTAAAGATAAAGTTCTAATTGTAAAACGCGAATTTTACATGCGAAACGTAAAACGAAAGTAGCATGGCATTTTCGGTCCCGTATTTTCTTCCCTTTAGAACTTTGGGTACTTGTGAGTAGAATGTCCAAACAGGATCGGTGTTATAGTTCTCTATTTCAAATCAAATGATAATCACTTAAATACTTATATTCTGTCCCTATAATACATACACAGATATATATTATTATGTCTCAATAAAAATATACAAAATTTACAAATGTTTTATTCTTCAGTACAGTCTGGCGAAAAAAATTAAAACACTGACGTACTTTTAATTCGTTACTTCAGCTCCAAAGTGGAGATGCAATTCGTTTCAAAATAACGACAACAGGGAGCAATAACACCGACTCCAATATGTCACTTAATGTCTTGTTATATTAGAAAAAGTGAACAAATAACTAAAACAGGGTTGTTACACTTTCCCATTGACTCCCAGGTTTGGTTTTCCAACAGACGTGCAAAATGGAGACGTCATCAGCGCATGAATCTCCTAAAACGCTCTTCACCTCCCCCGCAACCCTCGCAACAACAAACAACCCCACCTCGACCCTCTGCACCATACGGAGACCACAGTATCACCACCAGCACCACTTCCAACATCACCTGCACAACCACCACTCCTGGCTCTCCGGGGGCCGCTTCCATCCCTGGCTCTCCACAACCCTCCACCCTTTGCAACAATACTACTCTAGTACGTCACCATCATCATCTGCATTCAGCAGCCTCCGGAGTGGGGCTGAGTCAGACGACGCAGCTTCTGCTACAGATGGGCGGCGAAAATAGCGCGTTCAAATCTCTGCCTAACCACCGGATGATGCTGGCCGCCTCGACGGCTCACTCTGCTGCATACGGAGAGTGTGAGGGGTCAGGCACGTTTAAGAAGGGGCAAAGGTCATAGAACTCAACACGAATGATCGAGAGAGAGTACGAGTTTGGGCCTGTACTAGAAAAACTCCCCATGACTTTAGGTGGGTACGACGGCAGTGAACTTGCCCGCTGCTCTGTCATCGGGAACGGAAAGGCGTTCACGACTGCTCTGCAGTGCATACATTTACTGCTGACTGTCATCTGACGATGGTTTTCACGGGTGAATTTTGTCATATTACTTCGAATAATATCAAATTTTCACATTGTTAACGTAACTGAACAGTATGTTTACATTAAATTGTATGTTGTATTCTTACGATCTTCCTACTGTGGAAAATTACACTACAATTCGTCACATCATCCAACAAGAGCACACAAGAACGCACACACATCTGACTACCCTCCGGAGCAAATAATGAAGCTCACAAGGTACTCTTGTACTTAATGAAGAATTTAAAAAAAAAATGCAATTAATTTGGAAAATATTTATATGATTTTCAGTCGGGAGTGACTGGCGTAATGTTACATCCAAATTTTCTTTCTTATAGCAAAGAACAAAGACAGGTTGACACATGTACATATAATAAAATAAATGTAATGACGCAATTGTAAATGAAGGATGTTAAATGGCTTTGATAATAATACTAAAGTTTCCTAGGCCTATTTGTTAATAAATTAATTGTGTTTGATACTTTTAAACTTAGGCTGCAGAAGGGAATGCAGTTTGACTTGGCACTCATAAACTATTATCAATAAAATTTGTTCGAATGAACGGAATTAAACGAGTCCTTAATACTCGATTTAGAGTTGGCGTAAATTGCACGCAGAGGTTGTTTATTCAAAGTTGTATAACATTCTGTTCAACTTTTAAAATAACAATTTCGCTTCAAGTATCCCACGCAAATTTTAAATTTCTTTAGGAATACGAAGAGATGTTTCAGAAACCAGTCACATCGCTTTAAACAAATGAATACTTGTAGAATTTTGTGAAGAAAAGCCCAGATGTGTAAACACAATTGAAGTAGATGCAATTAAAATAAAATTGTGTATATATGTGTACGTTTTAGTAAGCGCAAAATCGAGAGCGTTAATAAACTCTGGAACTTCTGGTATGGATTCTTTGAAAATAACAAGATTACAAGAAATATAAACAGAGAAGTCAATATTCTGCTCTTTGTTACAACGTCACGCCATCACACAATGTTCCTGTAAAACTGAGGTGTGATTATTTAAAATAATACAGT
>NW_019059934.1:512379-537198 GCF_000696155.1 Zootermopsis nevadensis
ACTATTTTCTAAAATTACATGAAGAATGTTAATTTCCAATTATTATAGCAATGAACCAATAAAATATTATAGAAATAGTATGTACTTTGCGAACTATTTAATTCCAAGTCGTAGTGGTGACGAGTCACGTATGTGTCACGAAGTTAACATTCAAAACACCAAGCAGGAACTAATATCTTTGACACGGAATATACTTAATGTAAAGTAATTTTATTTACAGTCATGGGCCAAATGACTGTAACATAGGAAGTAGACGTCGTTAAAGCATTCTCGCTATATGACCTAACAGTCGATTTATGAAAAAGACAAAACAACAACAAGGCCCCGTTTTCTAAACAAATGAACTAAGCATTTGTGTTGAATGCACATAAAACATCTCTTGGGCTATCAGAAGTGTCAAATTTCTAACCCAAGAGAATATTAATTTTTTTCAAAAAAAAAAAACGATTTCGTCCAAGAAGAATTGCCAATTCCAAGACTGAATAAAGTTCATGACCTTAGTACTTATTAAATCTGTAATATTTAAAGTAACGCATCATATATAATTTATACTCACGATTTTGTTATTATTTTAATGTGTTATTCAGCACACAATCAAAGGAACAAACCCACAAAATATGCAATTCAGTTCTGGGGACATCTTCCCGTGACACACGGTATAATTCTTCGACGTTTCATACAATGTCTTTATCATTGTAATCACGGTAACGGTTCATACGAAGAAAACTCCCGACGTTTCGGAAACCATAAGCGACTGTTCATTCTTATGTAGCTGATTTAATTTCATTTACTCACCGTAAAAACCTAAGATTTAGTAAACACCTGGAAAGATGTTTAGTAACTTAAGATGTAGTCTACTTATTGGCACTGTATAGAACAATATAATTTCTTTGTACAAATGTAAGTAGCCTGCAATAAACGCCAAATACGAAGCCGGAAGGCCCAGTGTAGTGTGATTACATGCTAAGAACACTCGGTTAAATAAATTAAAAATTAATATTTTTCAACCCGCCTTGACAAAAACAATTTTCAGTTCAATAAACCTGTAAGTTACTTTACTGTTCCGTAATAATGTTGTTGGCCTACCATTGGATTTATTCTTTCATGCGAATGAGTTATTTTTTTGCAGTCATCTTTATTAAATTACTCATTTCAAATCAAAACTTTGTTTTTAGACAGCCTTCACGCTGAGTTCGCTGACTTCAAGCAAGAAAATAAGAATTACAGAGCTTGGTCGATCAGCAAATATAAAACAAAAACCTAAAACCCCTTAGCTTCTGGCGCCAAAGACCCAATTCATTTCCACGCAAGCATGTAATCTCTGAAGACTAAGAAGAAACAAGGAAAGGCGATTCGAATGCTGAAGTAGATGCATCATCGGGATGATCCACAGGTAATTAATTGTTATATAATTCGTGTTATGTTTGATTCGTCCCATTAGACCGCAGTCTGACTGAGCTCTCTTAATGCCTGTATCATGCACAACTCTTGCTCAGAAAATCTCACCCAACACTCTACATAATCAGCACTGTCACATGTAAATTTTCGAAAATTTTGTTCTATAAATTTAACATGTGGCTAAATTCCAGTGAGTTTACATAAGCAAATTCGGGAATACACGAGCTTCAAGCTTAAAAACGGAACTTTTATGGATGCAAACGCATTCTTTTACATATGTTATTTCTGCTCAATTATTCCAGTATTTTACACGATTCTAAGAGTAATTACAGACATCTTAAATATCAACTCTTCCGGTGGTCAAACAGTGAGGTGTCGGAAGTAGTTTTTTCTCACCATCAACAGTATTTAAGGCTGTTAATGTTTCAGCGTTAATTATATACGAGATAAAGCAAAAGTACTCTTCATCATTAAATTTGAAGAAGAACAATAACAAATGAACAGATAACGACATACAAAAACAACAGTAATTAAATGATAAGGAATCTTAATGACTCGTAAAGGAAGAAATTTCATCTGGAATCTTGTGTACAGGTGTTGTCCGAAAATTATATCTAACCTCAAAACCTGTAACAGTGAAGATATTTAGTAAGAAATTTTGTTTAACAAACAGACTGAACGTAAGACTTGAGGTTCTCACAGCGGTGAGTATGAAGATATCCGTCTTCTGGGTTATTGCGCTGTGTAGTCTGGTCGATGTTAACCAAAGTTTCAGAGGTCATACTGCCTCCGTCATCAGGGCGATATTCGTTGGTTAACATCGACCAGACTACACAGCGCAATAACCCAGAAGACGGATATCTTCAGACTGAACGTCTCTGTAATTAAACAAAAAGTGATATCGGCTAATATTTACTCATTTCTTTTTGAAATCGCCTGGCTTCATTAAAATTTAAATATAATTTTCGAATTCGTACACCAGTGAACTAATTTTCACCGCCTTGTGCTAATGCACGTGTTTCCCGTCCCCCCCCCCTCTTTTCCAGTCTGGCCGGCCTTACGCGTATTTATTATATCTTACTTGTACATGGTTGTATCCCTTTAAAATTAAAATTTAAATTTTAATATGTACGTTTAATATTATTAATATCCGATGACTATAATCTTTTTATAAAATATGAGGTCACTTTTGCTTGCTGGCGAGAAGTTAAAATGTCATAATACTTTATTGTAGCCACAAAAATTCTAATCATAGATTTAACTCGGCCACGATTACCAACATCACTGAATATAACATCTGACTCAAAGACGAAAACTCCAGATTGCAAACGCATTAAAGTCAATTTTTGTAATTTCATCCAATTCTTTGCTTTTTGTCAGCAAATTGAAGAAAATTATCATGGCATATCGTATAACTTACACTGAGGGCTAGACGTCTCACACATTATATCTGTTACATCCAGTAGGCTATTTCTTTTCCTTTTCTTCTTCTTTCATTCTTTCTTTCTAACTTCCACTTGCAGGGGCCTGTCCAAGTCGTGACATCACGAACATGTTTCGTACTTACATTTTCGAACGTTTTGTTCTATTTGAAAAAAAAAAAAAAAGTAGGAAGTCAACTGCTGCACTGCAACTGTTACCACACAACTTAACAATTACCAGGCAAGGAGCCTGTTGTACCCTGTGGTAATGACATGCGCACATGGCAGCAGAAATATTTTTGCTGCGGGTTCCAGGTATTAAAATTTCTACTTCACTATATTAACACTCCATGTTACAGTGTTACAATTCACAAATCCACTTCAGTCTCGGGTAAATCTCAATCAGCAGGCTTGGTATGCAGTAATGAATCAGTTATTTCGTTCAATCAAAAATACCGATATTAATTAATTACTCCCTTAAAGCCGAAGATGGTCAAAATATATCTAAAAATTTAGTACGTACCGCAAAGAAAATATAATTCTTCACCATTAAAAAAATCAAATGGTTAACACTGCTTAAGGAAATAGTCGATGTTTACATTGAAAATTGTGTGAAAACCCTTACAAAATGAAGAGTTGTTGAATATTAAAGTAGGTACGACATAAAACTTTAAAGGGGTTTTCAATCGGTATGTTTGTGAAACTTGGTCTGCAACATAAGACTGACTGAACATAAATAAAACATATTACATTATCCTGCTCTGTTATATTTATTTTATTTCTGAATTAATCTACTTTGACATCATGATAGTTCTGCTGCATACTTAAATTTAATCAAATTTAATACATCAAACCAGTTAATCAAACCGTTAATAAGCCTGTCAGAAAATAGTCGCGTTTTGCAATTAACAATCCCAGTGCAACCGTCTGGCTGATATTTAAGTTTTGTAAAAAAAAAAATAACTATATTAGGTGCATCCAGTTAATGGTCCAGCCTACGCACAGTAGCGGCAATTAACAGCCTGTGACCAAATACGAGCACACATTAATATGTATTAAAACGCCATCTATACACCATCCCCGTGGCTTCCATTTGATTTTCAGTCGTAGACACTAATGAGTACCACCCAAAAAAAAAAGAAAAAATTAAACGATTCGTTTGTGCAAGTGTAGGTTAGTTCTGGCTGAACAGATAATTAAGATTTGAAGAAAATTAAGTCTCTTCTCGTCTTCCCCTTCTACATCTATTACTCTGTCGGACTTCTTACGCCGTTATGATTTATGTGAACCCATCTGGCTACCCTAATGCGTGGTTTTACTTTCCTGCCGTCGTTTCTTTAACCCTCTGAAGCCGAAGATCGTCCAAATAATATTTAAAAAATCAGTCCGTACCTCATAGAAAACACAACACTGTGGTAACGTATAACTTTGTGTTAGGGGATGGGGCATATTGAATGTTTAATGTTTTTCAGCGTTTCGGCAAACAATGTTTTTTTCTGTTTTTCTCTGAGGTGCGGCAAACTAAAATTGTTTTCATTTTGAAACTATATTTCATTTAGCCTTTATTCCGACGAAACATTCTCCTTTCCTTGTACCAGTGTTGCATTCACGAACTAATTCGGAAAGCTATCATTTTGCTGAAGACGTAGCGCGTAAGATATCTAAACGATATATTCCCCTCTCAGCATTTTACAACGTTTTAAAAGTCTAATTAGACCCCGAACACAAATCAAAGGAACGTGTGTTTATACGAGCATTGGATTACTTCGTATTCTGAATTCAGAATATAATGCCAGAGGACTGAGTGTTATGAAAGCAATAAGAACTGGGATATTATATGAGCACTGTCTGGAAATCTGATACGTAGGCAAATCTAATCAGAGATTTGCTTATATCCATCGTAACTTCACTTTGCTATGACAGACCCAGACCTGAAACTCAACTAATGCGCACATCAATACATCTAATTCACACATCTCTTAACGATGCTTTTTAATTTGAATTCGTTATTACGTCATATGACAATTTTTCTATGTACAGACAGACCTAGGACCTAGGTTATACTCGGGTGCACCGGGCAGCGTCATCCTTGTAAAATACCGCTTAGCGCAAACCGCGCAAAGACATTACCATAGACTCAGTATTAAAAACGAGATTCCGTTCCTCAGCAACTAGTATTCAATAGTCATTTCGATTATTTTTGTTACATGATAGCGAAATAACATTTTAATAATATAGTACGTTTTTTAAATATACAAACATTAAAGTGAAATAATTTTGTAATTTTTATTCTTCACTAAATATTACTGGAGTCATCAAATTTGATAAAATAAACAATGTTGAAGTTGTAGCACTTATGGGGAAATGAAAAATATATACAAAATTTTAGTCGAACACTTTTAAAAGAAGACTCTACTTGTAATGCAAAATAATATTAAAACAAATGACAAAGTGATGGAGGAAGGATTTTGTTCAGAAGCTAACAGTCCCTCAGTTAGTCAAAAAATACCTAATATTTATATGAAACCCGAATTTTCATTACCGCGTTCACAAAAGTCCGTCATTGATCAGTATCTCAAGTCAGGTAAGTTTAGCTCAATGCTTCAGAGGACAAAATTACAGGAATTTTGAATTCGTCGCTTACTTTTATCCAACCATTTGAAGCTAGGTCAATGTAACCTATGAGGCAAAAAAATTACATAAATAAAAAATTCTTAACAGACTCGTTTGAAAATAGTGATTGAGCCAAATTTCAAGCTGTCGTATATTTTAGACAATGGAAACTCAAGGCTACTTTATACACAGTTTAATTTTACTTTCAATAAATCAGTATAAAGCATAACTCCTTGTTTTTCATTAACTGCCTGACCATCGACTTTAAGATAAGGGCCTATTGTGTGAATTTTCATAGCACCATTTCATGCGCTTTTAATCTCGACACCTCACTTGAGACCAGCATAAATGCCATCACCTTTATAAAACTTTTACGTATAACTTACATCATTCACACCGACATAGTGACTTTTACATGATTACCCAAAGGTCCTATTAAGATTCTGAAGGCGTTTTAATGAATAAACTCCGGACGCGCCCTGGAATCAAATTATCTCAACTGAGAAAGATTCATGAAGTTCATTACAGAAGAAACGCTCTATTATTATTATTATTATTATATATTAGTCTGTAATTAACAACATAAATCGAAGGTATCTTGGCGCAAGCGCATTGAATATCATCTGGCACTACTACCACAACATGTCCAGATTTAATGAATAGTTTAGCAATGCGTTCTATTCTATTGAAAAACATGCAGTCGGGCGGAAATAAACCACAGTTCCATTTTGTGTTGAGGAAAAATATTGTTTCAGAAAAAAAAAATTAAATGCAAAATTGAATTAAATTCCATTTAAGGCTTCGCATATGCATACATGAGCATACGGACATAAATACTGGCGAAAGGGTTAGTTATGTGCCCAGGTTATTCTTGAAATAATATGTAATGAACTAATAAAATCACTAATTTCTTATTAAAATAATGAAAATATATGTTTCCGTTGACCGACTATGGAACCTGGTGTCAGCTGTAACTGAGGGCGCTGAGGAAAACCTCGACATGATGCAGCCGCTGTGAACTGAACCCTATTTTTCTTCAGTTATGTAGCTCACTGGAAACCTGACTGCGACAGTTGATTTCAATTTATTTAACTGAACAAGATTTTATCTCTCGCTGATCGTATTTTCTGCAGGGTTGAACATCAAGAGTGTGCAGCCTCTGTAGAAGCTCCTGTCGTCTACTGTCACAAAGGAATAAATCAATTACGCATTCTGGAATTTCTAAACCCAGAATAAAGTACAGTGTTTATCACTGATTTTATAAGTACTCCAGAATTGTGCAATAAATATCTACTAAATTTACAGCAAATAATCTTCCTAGACTGTAGGTAGCCTTGATAGAATAAGATTATCACCGTCTTGTTAGAGGTCTGATCTGTTATAACGCATTGATATAAACAAACAAACGAGATATCTGGAAACGAAGACACTGTATACAGCTGTTGATCGTATAAATATTCAACCTGCGTCATTCTCATTTCACGTAATAGTCCAATCAAGGAAAGCATTAAAAGAAAAGACACAATCTTGTATAATACAACAAAACTTCATTGGATATCCCATAACAGAAACAAACAGATTAAAAAATAATAAGTTGAAATTTAACCAAGAGAGGAACCAGGACAAACTTCTAGAGCAACCCAGGTAACAGACAACCAACAGAAAGAAGGCACCATCTAACTGGCTGGCTCACGGACACCGTACCGTAGTGTAATGTAACACAGTCAGTGGCAAACAATATGTAACATAACACGATACACCTTGAGAACCATTTGATACAGCTCAGGGTGTTTGTCGCCGGCTTCTTAACTCGGAGACCTGGGCCTGCGCCCAGGTCAGTCCATGTGAGACAAAATGGCAATCTGACAAGTCCCCCTCCTGAGTCCTTAAGTTTCCCCTGTAAATATCATTCCACTGATGTGATACACACTCGTGAATAATATGGGGATGGACAAAGAACGTGTGAAGGGCCTAGTTCCACAGAGACTTAGTCTCAGACCATCGTAACAATATCAACAAATATTATATTTATTTAGTGTTCTGTCTGACGACAGGTCCATATGAACAGGATCCTTCCATCCTTTTCTCGGACTGGGACCTGTTCATATACGTTCTTGGCAGATGATCCAGAAGTGGTTTGCCATTGCCTTCTTCTGTGTGTGAATGGAGTAATTGTTGGGATGCCACGGAGAAACCGGGGAAGCCCCCGGAGGAAAACTCCGTGTTGCCTATACCACGGCCTTGCCCAACACAAGTTATGAATTCGGGCACCGCCGGGAATCGAACCCGAGACCCCAGGACTACAAGGCCAGCGTTCCAACCGCTAGACCACCGTGGTTATATCAACAAATATACGTTATTTAAAGTGCGAGGAAAAAAAAGAATAATTTGAATATAATTTACACTAACAATTGCACAGCGTTAAACGCACACAAATACAACTCTGAAACGAATTTGGACTCGATGTGCCATGAGACCTGGAGTTAAAAATTCATGAATCGACACGGATCAAGAAACACCGAGTTTAAACAAGATTCCAACGCTGGTTACGTTACGCTTCATGAAATGTGAACTGGCGCAGGAGCAGAGAACCATGTTGTCGTTAGAAGTGTCGTATATCTTTCTAGCACTCGTCCTGGACCCAACTATATAGACCAAACCCTTTTCTGAGCCTGCTGCAATGCTCCTATCTTTTAATTGGTGAGAATTTTATTGGCTTTTTGACTTCAAAAACTTTTAATGTGGCTATGAAGTGTGGATGACTACGTCTGTCGTTATCTGTACTTCTCAAGTCTACTTTAAGAAGCTAATCACTTCAAAGACCCTACTATCCTCATGGAAAAAATTTGTTCCGAGTATCAACAGACATAGAGGAATGAAAAATGAAGAAAAATTTAGAAAACAGCCAACAGATGTGAGAAGGGCGAAGGAAGTCCAGAGTCATGTCATTTTTGCAAAAATTAAAATCCTCAGTTGATCAGTATGCGTCAATATATGTCGTGACGCTTGGCGTCGGTTTGTCAGCATTTTATATTGTGGCTCATCTGCGCAAACGATTTTTGTCGTGGGTTCGTCTGTGCCATGTCGTACGTCATTCCGAGAGTCACGTATCGTTGAATATTGTACAAAAAGTATACATAAACCAAAATTATTCCCGAGCCTCGAACCCAGGACAGTTTGCGGGTATGTAACCTTAGTTCTTCTCATCTCATCTCCAAAGTGAAAACACTTTGCTCTGGCTTTATTTTTCTTTCGTTTCCAATCTACAGAAAAATGCCTCAGCGGGAATTGAACTATGGACACATTTGTACTTGGGCAAATTTATAGTTATGCTATTACTACACAGTTCATTTTTCCTTTCTTTTAAAGTAGTCTATTAAAGAATTCTGAAGACTTTTTGGACGAAAAATCATAATTATTTCCCATTTATAACAGGAATTAAACTTGTCAGGTACTGAACAAAATTAAATTCAGATGTAATATACGTATTTGAACATTTTATAAACTCTTGCTGAAGGCAATGCCTAAAAGGTTTAAGTACCTGAAGAAGAACTCGAGGATTTAACGTCAATGTGTTATTCTTATTTTAAAACAAAACTGCACTCAGTGTTTCATTCACAAACTGCAGAAACTTCTGTCATCTATCTCCGCCAATACTGAAGTTTTAAATATTGATTACAGGTGCATTACCAATTCTAATCACTGCTTGTCGCTGAACATGAGCTGTAGCGTTGTCATACATTCCCAGCCAATTAGCAAGATTGTAAGTAAGAGATGCAGGTATCTGCATGACCGACCCTAGGTGATTTAACGTGCGTTAATGCTTCGAATAAAACACAGGTGACTATTAAATGACTATCTTATTCATTTGTACAATGCGGGTTAAAGAATCCTGGAAGGTGACAAATATTTAACAACTCACTCTGAGAAATATAAAATAAAAACCGATACCATCTACAGCATCAGAGATATTAATAATAATAATAATAATAATAATAATAATAATAATAATAATAATAATAATAATAATAATAATAATAATAATAATAATAATAATAATAATAATAATAATAATAATAATAATAATAATAATAATAATATATTTGGTTTAGAACTATATACAGAGATCTGTGGCCGCCTAACACCAGGTTTTCACGGCCACAGTCCTTACACGGTTTCCGTACACTTTAATCAGAGATATTATTTGTTTTAATATCATATTTTTTCTTCTCTTTTCCACCAGATCGCTAAATAGTTTTAGATTTTTAGAGGTACCTTTATTTTTGATTTTGCCCTATTTTTTGGGACCGGAATATCTTTCTGGCAAGGGCAGTATGAACTTAATTCACACTAAGATTTAAAATGTTGTTTTATCGAATATTTAAGCCAACTTTCAAGTGTAGTTAATGGTCTCACTGTCACAATGCAATTCTGCACAATCCCCATGCTTATTACTACAACACATAAAATGTTTGGTATGGAAACTGAGATTTACAAACTTTCTTACATTCAATCATAATGTTCCGTCAGAGATAAAAGCGGGGCTAGAGAATTAATTAAATAAGGTAATAATAATAAGAAAATCTGTAATGAGGCAGCAACCTGCGAAGAAATATGTTGTTAATAGACGGGAAGGAATCGCCAGGGCGGCCGATTTATTTGAAACAGAGAATACGGTTGCATTCGGAGTCGACTCATTTGCTTTTAGTACAAGGGATTGGTTTCCTATTGCTTCCTTATCAAGATGAGGGACTTAGAAGAGAACCCGAAAGGAGGAACGAAAATTTAAAAAAAAGAAAAGAATATAAGAAGAAACAAGCAAACTACGACGCGTGAAGTGTCAAATAATCTTGTACAGTGCTGAACAAAATGAAGTCAACTTATTTAACTGGTTTTGTTTATATTGAAGTATTCTGTTCGCGTCAATTCGCGTTATCATGATCCTGGAGAAATCAGTGGCGTGCTTGTCTTGTTCAGTGGCGTAGTAACATTTAATACTGACATACCCGTCAGGTTGAAGATGGAAGAAGAAGGCCCCCCAGGCACTGATGACAGCTATAAAAAAGCTGAATGAATAGTAGCGGAGAGGTGACAAGGAATAGTCTTCAATATTCGGGATTTAGCGGCTTGGTAACAATTTTTAACCGTAACAGTCAAGCATGTCGCGAAGTTTTAAGCAGAGAAGGGAAGTCTTACAAATTGAACGACTATCAGCTTCCCAAGTAGAACGCTGCCTATACAGTTAGTTACTTATAACAGCAGTCTAAGTAAAATGTCGAAGCCAATAAGTCAGTTCGCATCTTCACCCGCCTGTACTTTCGTGTCCATTTTAAAAAAAAAGTGTTCATATATTCAAGAAATCCCCCACTGTTACAAATCAGAATGTTCATTACAGGAATAAAAGACGCTGTACATCATAGAGCTTATGTTCAATAAAAATTTATAACCGAATTTAAATGATAATGCAAATATTTTACATCTCTGTCATTTGATATCGTAAAATTTTGTAATCGACAAGGATGAGGGAACATGTGTAATGATTCAGTACGTAATTTCATCTGTTGGTTACACAGTCATAATACTCATGAAAAGTGCTACGTGGTTTGACAGCTCTGCTGTTAACAAGAGTCCTTTCTGTCGTGACCCGTTCTTCCGATAAGCTTCTCGTTTTATTACGTCAGAAGAAGCCACTCGAGGCCATTGCGTTTATGCGTCGCTGATAACAGTAGAAGGGAACACAAAACGTGACGGAGTTACGTTCAGGCTACAGTATAACATTACACAGAAGTGCAACGTTATTTCAGAAAGATGCAGGTACACGGCCAAAAAGGGGTTTATTTTACGAAGGACTGAGTAAGGAATAGAAGACATAAGGATCGGCGGAAGATGAGGAACGTAAATACGTACAGACGAAACAGGTAAGGAAGTTAAGTAAGAATGTAGAAACTAGAGAAATAGGGAGACAAATGTATGAATGAAATAAAGAAGTCGCAGAACAAAGAATCGAGTACACGGGAGGATCAAAAATATATATATTTCGAGAAAAATAAAAGAGGAAAGAAAGAAAGAAAGAAAAAGAAACAGAACGCAAACGACAGGTAAAAGAACGAGAAAAAATGGGCGTCATAAAAACAGAAGAATGCGAAGGTTCAGTTGCTAGAGGCGTTTTGTCGTTGATGTTGATTAGATTCTTACTGGGACTGCCAGTGTTTAAATATTAATTGTTTCGCGCGTGGATAAGGTGAGGTTAGGTTAGGTTAAGCCGCAATGCGAGTTTTAAGACTTATTCAACAATTAGCGAGAAGAATACACCATTCGCTGGTTATGATTCAGGCCCATATGCAACACCACGATGTACACGTAAATGTTACGTTGGTTATCACTCGCAAGTAAAGTTGGACGTAAAACTCAAACTTCTGTATGGGTCAGTGCGGTTCTAACGCAATCCAGTGCGCGGACAGTAATCGGAACGGTGTCTCCGTAATAAGACACGTGTAAGGCGGTACAAAACTGCGCTTCACTTCTGCAACAACTCCGTATTGGAGTACACGCTTTTTTTCAAGTAAATTCATTGTAATTTTACACACATCGTTGATATTGAAATTCAGGCATTGCTGATACTACAAATCGATTACTGGATACATAAATGTTTTCCCTCAATTAGGCTGAAACCTAGAAAAACTAACTCCACGCAACAGAGACTTTCTTGAGTACTCCACTCAGCTAGTCTAGAATTTCTCAGTCCGAAGAACATTTGCAGACGTTTCAGAGGTGTCTACTGCCTCCATCATCAGGACGATCGCCGTTAGAGAAATCAATGGCTAACAAGTTATTTTAAAGTTCGTAAATTGGTTTCAACCAACTACAAAATGTCCAAGTTTGTTGATTATGCAAGTCGTAAGACAGTACTCTCGACTAACCTGCTCCTTAGGATTTTATAGCGAACGCCAGTCAAAAGCCACTGTCTCATTGAGAAATCAGAATGGTAACACAGCCTGGTTCGTTTAAGAGTTCAGATACTGAATTCAGGTCGCGGGATCTTCAGAGCTGTAAATGAGATCACAGCCACAAGACTCATCATATTGTAATTGTAATTTTCTGAGTGTCACTGCTTTTTGTGCGGAAACTAAAATCTGTAGCAGCACTAGACTATATGGTGCACTGATCGAACCTTATCTGTAATGTCCCGAAGTGACTCCACCCGACGAACAAGCTGCCTGTGTGAACGTGACACATTTGCATAACAGGCTCCTTCTAGCCAGAAGCTCTGTCCGTGTTGTACAAGGGATCGGTGTTGGAGTCACGACTTATGAGGTCAGCAACACTTCCACGTTCCCCTTAGCCCTCGTACAGGAAAAACGAAAATTGAGTTTTTTTCTCTCTCTACGACGTGCCGGGTTCGAATTTCTGTCGGATAACCGTATTTCTTCGTGTTTGCCCCCACTCAAATGCTGGATAAGAAGGCAGGTCCTCCTTGAAACTCCTTGCGTTCCATATCTGCTCGAAATTCACGATCATTGAATGCTATTTAATCTCTGCAATTAGAAATGAGTCGCTAAACAACCGGGAACAAATAACTGGAAAAAACCATGCAGTCCTATCAGAACCTTCAGAATTCAGAATTAAGTAAATTACAAGAAATATTGTTTAATTAAAACAAATAAGAGAGAACATTTCAAAAAATTATAATGGAAGGAAATAAGGACAGAAGTAGACTCACGAAACGATAAGTACACAGGATGGGAAATAGTAGAATAGCGAAGAGCAACAGATGAAGAAAAGGAGAATGAAATAAACAGAGAATGTCTAAATCTAATAGCAGAACAAAAAGTAAACAAAACAATAACAAAACTAACAAAAACCGAATACATTTTTTAACTTTCGGAAACCACGGGGGTCTTCGTAATTTACGTCATCCGACAAAAAAAGTGAGGTCCTTGGATATTCCAGTGGCGCCCTGCGTGCGGGCCAGATCGTGACGATTGGACTGCGTGCCGCTAATTGCTTACCTCTGTGCCTGCACCCGTATGAATACTTGTCAACAGAATCACGCTCATAATTCCGAAATTTCCCACGATGATCCTTTTCGGAGAAACAGCAGAAGGAGGAGAGCGAAACCCGCCGCGGTCTTCAGGCGCATGATTACACGTGGCCTACTTGCCAAAGTGCACTGTTTAAGTCTACGTAAAGTGTATCTAAGAGGACAGAAAATATTGGACAGATCATACACCGACAAGTATACAACGGAAATGGACTGAACTAATATCAACACACAAGCTAAAAGGGATAAATGATTTACGATAATCTATATTGAGGGTACTTCAATTAATTAAGAGACATTATGTGTAACGCTGAAGAAGAAAACGTTTCTGTGTGAGCCAAGATGTGGATTGAACAGACACAGGATTATGAAACAAAACATCAATTTTAATGCAACAGTTTTGGTTGTGTTACGACATTGAACAGTCCGTTTGTACTATTATACTAGACTAGGTGAGAAGAATCCGGGATGACATTGCTACGAGCCCCCCCCACCCCTCCAAAGTGCTCCAAAGGCCTGACTAGCCTCCCATAAAACTTATTTGCTTCAAATCGCAGCAGTAAAAGTCTTTATAGCCCCTCCCTACCAATGGTACGATTAAAGACGCAGAGCTAGCATTTGAATGTATTTTGTAATTTCATGGAAGGAAGGCAGGACATTGACAGACAGAAGAGAAGTAAAGAGTCTTATAAAATATTGGACATAGCACTGCAGCGCCATAAAACGGTATAATTAAATGAGGGGTTTTTCTTTTTTGACTGTTTTGAAAGAAAGAGAAAAAAACATTTGGACGATTTCAGAATATAAACATATATTATTATTGGTTTCCGACCGGTGTAAACTTGTATTTGTATTAACACAGGGAAAGTCGATCAGACGTGTAAATATATGAACTTCATTAAATGCGAACTTTCAGTGTTGGGTTAGGAACATATTTTCTTGTTAAAGCCGAATACTTTGGAAGAAATGAGGCACCCATCTCTTCTTATGGTCCTGTACACGGGGAAATACACACTGGCTACAAGCCTGCACAGTGTCCACCCTGCCTGAGGAAGCGAAGACACGTGATTTTAATTTCACTGACATAGATCTCAACATTTGTTTACGTTTTCAGAAAAGAACATTAACGATCCAGACACAGAACATTTATCCACGGCGAACAAAAGATTCAAAAACAGATCTAAGTCCACAAACCTATAAACACCAATTCGTCAGAACCCTTTAAAGATTGACAAAATTAAGACTTTTAAATTTTAAAACTGAACTGAATGTAGCGCAATCGATAGTTTGGCACTGGGAATCTTTCACATCAGATATAATAATACCAGGGGGCATCCTCGGAGCCTCATTTGCGGTAACGTAAAATATAACGTATACAGACAATATTAAGGTATTTCAGCCATTTTTACACCCAAATCTTTCTTCCCCTCCGTTAGCTAGAATCCTTTTTCGTTCAGACTCATCCAAATAACGCTGTCGCTATCCCTGAGAATAACTATATTTAACGACACTGGATCAAATACATATATTATCTTACAAAAACAGGTCATATATATGTAATCAACAAGAAGTAGACGCAAGAAAAATTTGCTGTTCTCAGTCCTGAAGATGGATACAGTATGGTCCCACTAATTGTTGGTATCCACTTGCAAGCCCACACAGTCCAGAAGACAACTGTCGACAGTAGAAGATTATTATGACAATAAACAGTAAGAAGAATGGCGGGAACCACAGGTGCGTATTACCGTTTTCCAACCGGATGACATGATCTCTGTTTTTGAAAGTCACTGAGAGCGAATACAAAGTTTTGAAACTTTGTTCTGACCTCCGATCTGAGAGACTCGTTCTGGAGCAGTGATATTTAGACTGGTAGCAGTCCATACGTGACCGCAAGAAAGTGGTTGCACCCACGCTGACATCGAGAGCTGTACCCGGTAACAAAAACAAACATCTGCTGTGATGGCTCCATTAGTGATCAGAATCAAAGAATCTGAAATCAACATACGCCCTGGAGTTATACAGTTTGCCTCTGACACCCTTGTAAATTAACTGAGGTCCGAACTGACTGTAGTGTTAAACTGCTTAATTATTGTTCAATTTTGCTTTAGGTATGCCAAATCAAACTTCTGTTTATACAAAAGACGTGTAATTTATTGATTGCCAATCGACTCTCAGCTTCTCAAAACCAGTTACGTTCCATGAAGAGAGTGTGCGAGTAAATGAGACATTGGTGATTTTTCTTTATAGAATGAAATTTCAAACTGGTTTTAACATTTATTTTGTGACAATAAAATAAATTACGCTTTTAACCTAAGAAGGAGAGAGAGAGACAAAGTAACAGTAAGACACTGAAAAATACATAATGAGGCGATTGATCATTTATATTCAACATAAAATATTATTAGGACGAGCAGCCCACGAGAATGAGAAGAGTGATGCTTATAGGATGTATTAGGAGAGGTGAGAATTTTAGTCAGAAGACATTCAACAGATGAGGCGATAATATTAAAATGTGCGTAAAATAATTAGGCTGTGTGGGTCTGATTCATCTGGCCAAGAACTGGAGCTAATGGCGGGCCCTTACAAACAAAGTAATTAATCCTCTGGAGTGCACAAATGGATGAGAATGTTTTTACTAACTCAGCAACTACCAGCTTCTCATGAACTATTTTTCTCAATAAAGTCAAATTACGCAGTTTATAAAACGTCGTGAATTAATGCAGCAAAAGAACATAGGATAGTGACCTTGCGGTAGCATGTCAAATTAATGGGACGTTCGTTTACAGCCACCCTGTGCATTCCTGTAGTTGACCAGAGCCGTGTAATGGTACAACCGTTTTATACGCGGGCCTCTAATTTATTGAGTCGGTCATGATAACGCAACTCCTCCCATTGGCTATCCTGTCGGTAAAACAGGCTTCTACACACTCAGCACTGCTCCTTTTTTTCTTGTTTTCTCCCAGGGCGTGTCAGTGCACAGGCATCAGGTCGCATGTCATCGGCTGATGGCCATTACGAATGTGGAAGGAAGCGATCGTGGCCTATCTGAAGGTATACCACGAAAGACCACCGATATCTCTACCTAAATTCGAACCGCTTACATCCCAAATACATGGACAGGACGTTACACTTACATGACTCTGTTTCCCTCTTGACTGATTTCTACTTTGCTTAAAGACGTCGTGTCCATTACATGGTTTGTAAATATTGCACTGAATGAAGTGTCATAGCATGTGTTAAGACAACCCAGATTTATATTGTGAGATACCCGGTTCGAATCTTGACTTGTTTCCTACTATTACGAGAGCTTTTACAGCTTTCCTCAATTTCTACAAGCGAACATCTTGATAATCCTTTAGAAATTTCTAAGACGGTGTCATTTAAAATCCTTACTCAGCGATCAAGTTTATCTTCCCACCGCCTTTGAAGTTATAGACCTGCATCCTCCGCAGTTGAAACTACGTAGGAAACAAAGAAACAAACAGCCAATAACCTCAACAGCTGGTACAGCGTCACAGGAGCATGCTTACGCCGAGTTCCACAGCGCGCCCTGTAAACCCGCGTCGCATCGCCTGGAGATGCGCTACTTGGAGTTGCATGTTCAAGAACGGACTTACATCTAATAAACGTGCCAGTAGTTCGACTTTGCATGTTGCATGTTATGTAATTATTTTTATATTTTGAAGGTAAATATAGTGTTGGTGTCATAGGGGATGGGTCTATTATCTGTAGCTACGTCCTCCCGTGTATCATAACACGTTTATCTTAGAAATATCCTCAGAATCTTTACCTCGAGGTTTCACTCTTCAGCAAGGACGCTGAACTCAGTTTCTGTCCGTAATATTTCTCTAGTCTACAGGAACTGAAATGCGTCTAGTCGGCTTTTGCATATCTGTTTTGTAAGGCGTTTAATTTGTACGAAACTTGTCACTAAGAGGTAAGAATGCAGACTGACGGTACCTGAGACTTTCCTACCAAAATATTGTACAGACATAGAACCGCCATACATTCTATATGGTTCACCCATCTCATTATCGTCTCGTAATTTCCTTATTAATATTATCCGAACATAAAAATTATGGAGGTTATTGCTGTACAAATTTTTCATTCGTTTTACTTCACCTAGGTTAAAATATTATCATCATCAATACTGAACTAAAAGAAAAATTGTGAAAAAATAAAAGTATTGGAAGTTAATGGTAATAAGTACTTTCCAAATTGATTCTGTTCTTAATTTAATGATTTCTATCTTACAACTAAAGCGGCTTGTGAAAACACAGGATTTATAATACTGGTAAGTCTTAGATGCTTAACCGTGTGAAATTCAAAGACCATTAAGTGCATAATGGTATTAGGTAAGTGTTGATACATTACACTCGCCTCGTAATGACGTAGCTCTATTCGTATTATAAAACTTCAAGTGTATATAAACGAAAGACAGTCAAAAAGGAGTAAGTGATTAGAGTTAAAAAAAGATAGATGCAACAAATTAACATTAACATGAATCACGCACAATATTCGGTGATATAATATTAATATGAATTTTCTACAGTGACGGGATAAAGACGGGAAGGGTTGTTCGTAAGTGCCAGAAGGAATGGTTAGTCTGAACCACATGCAGCTACTGGACTTCCACGCATGAAAACATTAAGACGGACTGAAGAGGTCAAGTATGACCCTAGGCGACACCTGATGACCTTCAACAACTGCTGTGCTCGTTTCAGAAGAGGCGCATCGGCTTGACTAAACTGTTGTATCACGTGGGGATTACATGTCGATACGTCCACGTCTTGTGCTAATGCACCTCATTCGTGAAAATTATTGACCTCAGATTATTTCACAATAAAGAAGATCCAGACAACCACATCCAGCCAGTAGTGAAATTAAAAAATGAGTGACCTCTACCATTTCATACTGCTGCGTGGCGCTGTGCTTGATTAAGTATGAAGACAACTTTACGTGTACTTAAAGAAATTATTCTTTTAAAATTATTTTAGCTGTAATGCACGTGATATGCGCGACGGATAATCCACGGTCTTCACCGGAAGTTCTGGCGTACTGATACATTTTGTAGACTTATTATTTCCCTCTTACTTACTGATAACGGTACAGAAGTAAATTTATGAATGCCAAAAACTATCCAGTGATGTGTAGTTGTAGTAATAGTAGTAGCAGTAGTGTTGGGCTTAGGGCATTTCACCTCAATTACAATACAAACAAAATCCAAATAGTTATAATTTAAGTACAGAAGAATATTATAAATTTAAAATAATTTGGAATCGATCAGACGTAATTTATTTACCTAATAAAAATTATAATTTTAAATTGATTTAATTAAAAGTTAGCGCCCTCTTTCGTGCAGCGCCCTGAGGCTAATGTCAAGTTCGACTTACTCAGTAGACGTGACATAATAAAAATAAAGTGAATGATAAATGTAATAATAAAATGTTATCTAAAGTTGTGGGCTGCCCAACATCCCTAAGCCAATATAACACAGACTTAGATGCGAAGATAAGAATTTGGAAGGTCGTATCTCGGAATTGGCTGTGTAGAGACTGAGAAAAACCCTTAAAAGTCTCAGTCAGCAAATGAACCGCGTATTTTCGGAAAAGAAATTGAGCAAATCTAGAGCGTAACAAATTACTCAGTAAGTGAATTTGTGGAAACTAACACAACGCACCAGACATGATCATCAGTTGAATCTATTGGGGAATACAGTAAAATTACACAAAGCAAACTTAACCTAATCTGGAATGTAAGGACATGTTGGCCTCTACAGGACCTGAGTCTCTGAAACAAACATTTCTGTCACATCGACTTTTGTTCACCCCCTATGGTATGCAAATGTTTTCAAACATTCATTTTCCTGCACCCTCTGGTGGTAAACATGACTGACATCTTTCCCCTACTTTCTGTCTGCCCTTAAACGCAACTGACTGCTTCTTAAGACAATGCTCTTTTTTTGATAACTGATTTAAAAATGATAATTTGAATACAGTTTATTTAAACCTCGTTTAAACACCAACGCGACAAGAATAACAAATTTAATACGCACATGTTTACGGAGATGTGTGATCTATTTTTTTTGCACATACTGTACTTTTCATACTTATCAATAAGTATCACTTTAAGTAAATTACAAGGTGTAACATTAAAGATGAATGGTTCAAGGATTCACACAATAGCCCTCCTTTATGAAGGAATAATTTTGGGAGAAATTTCAAAATATTTCTACGTGCCAACTTCACCCCATTTCGTGAATGGAGCAAGAAGGCGTTTTATGATAAACATATTATATGGTTTACAAACTGGATTAAGAGTGAATCCACGTGAAATTTGACCCCACGAGTCACACATAGTCTATCTGATGTGAAGAACATTCTTACGAGAAATCGGAATATATTTTGACACAGTTATGCGTACATTCTGTTACGGTTAACTGAGACACAATTTTCAGGGCCGTCTGTTTTGGTGCAAAATACATTAGTTCGCAAAGTACTCATTGCATGACGGTATATTTTTTTTTCTCGTCCGTTCCCTCTTCCACTATAAGACTAGGGACTGATACTTGTAAGCTGGAAAACGAATTTCCTTATTATCTAGATAATAGTGGTGGACCTCCCCCTCCCCCAGACCACCCAGACGGGGGCGCGTCTGAACAATTGCCACAATGCTTCAGCGTTTCTTCAAGGTGCCTGCAGCTAATGGGCCGTGACCCATCAATATCAGTCTAGTTAAAGGAAACTTGGAAGTAAAAGCTTTGAGCAAACACAACTTGTGTTTGAAGCTGTGGTACATGGATAGACAACCACTGTTAAAATCTGTAAAAAATATTATTATTACTGAAAATAACCTCATAATTTACAAATGCACTGATAAAATTACCATCTCTCTTTGGTTTAGACATTAAATTTTTTAACTGACTATAATGTCAAGGTTAACATCAGACTTTTCCGCTCATTACCGTGCGGGGTGCACACATGCATTCGCGTTAGGAAACGCTTCTGAGGAAACTGACTACGGCATAAACCTGGGTAAATTATATTTGCAATGAGAAAGTACAGTAAGACACATATAATGGTTCTAGTAGCAATAACTGTAACACGTAATTTCAGGTTTAAAATAACTTACTCTTTATTACCATAACATCCAACGTATATGTCATGGTACTGGTCAGTATTTCCTTTATAGAAAGAAGCACTTACTTGTTAAAAGGGAGCTCCCTTTGTCCAGTTTCTGATGCCCTGATTGTCCACCTAAGTTCAAGAACCTGTAACAACCAAAACAAAGTATATTAAAATTAAATTACGGTTGGAATATTCAAAATGAGCTGTCCTTTTCATGTTTCTCGTTTTAAAAGAATCTCTTATTAGGAATGAGTAACTCACTGTAATGTAAGCGAGACCAATCATTTCCCCACCCACAATTTTTTGAGGACGATAAAATGATAGCCACAATTTCGTGATTATTCCCTGTAAAAACCGCTTCCCCTCCTATCTGGCATATGTCCAAGGACAACAATGCCTATATTAAGTTCAATTATCTGTATAAGAATGTGCAAAACATCTAACCCACAACTTATTTCTTAAATGATTGACCAGCTGTTGAGTTACGAAAAACGTTATATCAGAATTTAAATTATCCTTCTCCAAATACGTAAGGACCAGTATCCTTTACAAATAGATAAGATATTAAACCTTATTGAGTATGGTTGTTCGATTGTTAAGAAATAGAATGGTGACCGCAATTTACATATTCATTACACAAGACTTTTTGTGCGTTGACAAAAAATTAGTGAACTTGTCCTTTCTAATGTAAACAGCTAAAACATCCAATTTTATCACGTATTAGTTTATAAATATGTCAGCATGACAATGTGTATTAAAATAGTTGTAATTCGTTTATATACGTCCCTTATGCACTCACAAGATTTTTATGTGTTGATAATTTTTAATAGTATGTGACTCCTTATTTAAAAGTAATTAAAATGTGCATATTAAATTACAAAATAAAATATAACAAAATTATATTATTGCGATGATAATCGTTTTATTCTAAGTTGTAGAGAAATCGACTAACATGTAACAGACCTAAGATTATTACTACTGTCATAAAACTCAAATATCCTATTTGCTAATCTGGCTAGTTTGTTGGTTTCTTATTATATATAGTACTTACAAGCGAATTTACGTAAAGAGACCTACTCAAACATTTTAGAGAGATTCGCATCCAAGAGGTTCACCTCGCTTACAATGATGAATTCTATTCCTGGCAAGATTCAACCCCTAAATTTCTTCGAAAATAAATCTTTCTGTTCGACATTTCACCGCACCTATTAAAGTATGAAGCATATTTATTTGTCATCGGACTTGAGATTTATGTTAACAACGATACTAATGTTATACTGTCGTGAGTTTTAGAATTTTTAATACCCTTATTTCATCTGCAAAATTTATGTGACGCATGGAAAGATAGATCACAGGTAGGTAGTCGCATATTTCTGGCGGTATTACACCCGTATTACCTTGACGATACTGAATAAACCCACGTAACCCTCAACTATGATCAGCCCGAAATTCGAACTGGGTACCTTCTGAATAGAAATTACGAGCTTTACTGTGAGAGACTTCTATTGGATAACTAAAATATTAATAATAATCAACAATTATGCCTCTGTACTTGTCCATCGAGAAGCATTATTAATCTCCGAGAACAAACCGTTTTTATTAGACACATGCAGAACAAATGAATGTCAGCCACTTGATGTGCGCGCCTGCTCCTTGAGGGCAGCACACCTCACAACATGGGGTATCATACAAAATGCTGAGGCATTTCTTTGTGTTGTTTAGTAGTGGTGGTTAACATAATTTTGCATTCTCATTCTTCCCCACCCCACTACAAAAAGGAAAATGAAAAAGCAGGGCGCGAGAAGTAGATGAGAAGCTATTACAAAATGACTGCTGATCCTAAGGGCATCATCTCAAAGTCTATTGTGCTATTGTTATAAGGCTGGTAAATGGGTTTCAATGGAGCTCCACTACAGTTGTGAGAACCGATCGGTAAAACTTCTCTCTGCGTCGAAAGAGTAGCGATGATGTGTTGGCTCGTCATACCGAATTACTGCAGCAGTCTCAAACGATTACAAGCTTTAGAAGACCCTCATTTTAAGAAAATAAATGTACGCCTCTTACGTTACTTTGGTAACTATGGTAACAGACAAGCCGTTCAACATCGCCAATACCAAGGTCCCTTAAAATTCATTTTAACTAAAATCAAATTATATCGTGGATACATAACTATGAGTCAGGATAGTTCAATGAGCAACGTTCTGAACTGCATGGCCGGGGTTCGATTCCTGGTTAAAGCGGTAATTTTCTATCCTTCTTAACGTCTGCTTTAGCTATGAGATCAGCACAGACATCTCCAGGTCAAGGTTATTGGGCACTTGTGCTTCGGGGAGTAAAGTAGTGACACGCAAAAATCACGCCACAATCTATAGAGATTAAGGATGCGTGGAGTTCTATCTTAATTTTTCATTCTGCTAGATTTTCTCAGTTCTGTTCGCCAGATAATTTGTGGGATGTAGCCTTGAGTGTCTTAGATGATTTTTCTGCGGAGGTCTGCTAGATTTTCTGCTCGCCAGATAATTTGTGGGATGTAACCTTGATAATCTTTTACAATGACAGAGTGTCTTAGATGATTTTTCTGCGGAGTCAAAGTTACAGCTTCCACATCAGACACAATTATTATTACGAAACATGTGACGTGTTCAAGTCTGCCTGCTCCAAACCACTGTAGATCTGATTAAAGTCACCCACTGAACACAAAGGTAATAGTTACAGGCACGCATAACTCTCGTTTGGAAGCAAGGCTGCAGCCACTTCCTATAAATCAAACCAACATTACTTTATTATCCTGTGATGTCACACGAACGACACAAAGGCATTCATTAGATTACCTGCCTGAAGTAATGACATTGAATAACGCTCTATTAGTACAAGGTTATTCACTGTTAATTATATTAATGACATGATATAAATTAGTATCGAAAATCGCGGTTGCGTGTTTTGATTTTAGAAGGTCTTGGGTTCGATTTTGGTTCCGAATTCTCGCCACCCTGACAGATGTACTTGTCGTCTTTAGCAGTACTTCCAAGGACACGATTGTCATCTTTCATCTGATAAATTACATTGTAATAACTGGCAAAAACTGGATATCAGCCAGCTTAAAATTCTATAAATATGATTAATTTTTTAAATAATTATATAACGAAATACAGTATCGTTGTTTATTTTACAGACTGAATCTTAGTTTTTAGGCGTTCCTCACACTCTAGCATGATTAAAGAACTCCTTTTTGGCTCGTCCATATC
Source organism: Zootermopsis nevadensis (assembly GCF_000696155.1). The sequence continues at coordinate 536,225 of NW_019059934.1, forward strand.
TATCTGTCGCGTTTTTACTAGACGATAAGATAATTCGTTTGAGCAGGGTAATTTTCTAACAACAATAGGATTCGCGGTCGCTTATTAGACAACAATGATACCGGATCATATTGGTGCCTAAATATATTGTCGTCCAATAACAAAAATCGATGAAATTGTTTAAAAAGTATGTTTTGCAATAACTGACTGTGATCACATTATTGCGACATTACCCAAGGATATTGTTGAAACACAATTTTTAAACAATGGCTCAACAATGACCTGAGCAGTGTGTTGTGAAGAACGACCTTGGTATGAAAGAGTACTCCTCTCTACAGTCGTAATAATTGTCTTCAGTCGTGATTTTACTGAGGTAGACTTCACCGGCTCTTGTTCCAAAGAAAAAAGGCATATGGGTCTTATTAAAATGCTAACATCAATGCCCATCAAAAGGACGGAGTTATTGTGTCTTGTTGACCCGAGAGGTAGCAAAAAGAAGAACAGAGACTTAACGTAAATACACGTCACTGCGAGGAAGACCCGATTACCGGCGCTGCCAGAGGCAATTTCTCAAGACAATGTAATTTTGTCTTGACTGACTCGGACATCTCGTTAACAATGTAACATGGCAGTAATGAGCATTGTTTCGCCTGTCATTTGTGCATGTGCTCTTTTGTTTAATAAATAACACAACCACGACAACGAACTGATCCATAAACACAACCCAACTGAGTAAAATATTTTATCAACAGGAAACAAAAAAGACTGAAAATAAAACAGGGGCAATAAAGTTATACAGACGGATCTTTTTTTACCTCTGACTGCCAACAACAAACCTTTGTAATATAACTAGTGATAAATGTCACTAGAATCACAGACAGACATTGCTATTAAGCTAATTTGCTGCATCTCGAGAAACTAACAAATTAAGTTGGCATTGCAATATAGACGATGGCTTCAAATTGACTTCTGTTCTACAAATGGAGCAGATGTTT